>LR752843.1:0-11067 GCA_902729485.2 Mus minutoides | reverse complement strand
CTCAGTGGTTAAGAACACTTTCTGCTCTTCCAGAGGTCCTGAGTTCAATTCCCAGCAACCACATGGTGGCTCACAACCATCTGTGATGGGATCTGATGCCCTCTTCTGGTGTGTCTGAAGACAGCGACAGTGTACTCATATAAAATAAATAAATCTTTAAAAAAGAAAATCTTAAAAACCCAAACCAAGCCGGGCAGTTGTGGCGCATGCCTTTAATCCCAGCATTTGAGAGGCAGAGGCAGGCAGATTTCTGAGTTTGAGGCCAGCCAGGTTCCAGAACAGCCAGGGCTATCCAGAGAAACCCTGTCTTGAAAAACAAAAAAACAAAAACAAAAAAAAAAACCAAAAAAAACCCCAAAACCAAAACCAATACCAAGGGCTGGTAAGATGGCTCAGTAGGTAGGAGGAGCTTGCTGCAGAGCTTGAAGACCTACAGTAGATCTCCAGAACTCACATGGTGGGAAGCCAAGACCAACTCCTGCAAGCTGACCTCTGACCTTCATGAGCCTGTGTGTCCCAGGTCACTCACCCCCCACCCCCAGTCAACAAACGTAACTTTAAAACTAAAAATGTATGATTTTTTTGAGTCATCTTGAGTAGAATGTATTCGAATTCCCTCCTCTTGACATTGACATTTTAATTCCCTAAAGTCAGTTCCCGGCAGGGGCCGTCCCAAGGGGACTCTGAGAAAAGCAGACCTCTGAGGGCTAATGGCTTGGGGCTTGGGAAGGGGACTCAGGTGGGTCAGAGGTGACTTTAGGATGTTGAGCCTCCAGTGCAGGCCGAGAGTCAGGTCTGGGCCACAGATAAGCAGGCATCAGGAGCTTTGATCTACTGACCTCCTGGACTACAAGACAGACAGGCTTGGTCTCTATAATTACACCTTGTTTTGAACTCAAAGGGACATTTCTTAACTAGATCCCTGCCTGGCCTTAGTCACCAGACTCAATTCCACATAAATTTAGCTGCTTTCTAAAAATCAACTTTCAGAAGACAGACATTGCCTAGTCCCCAAGTTCACCCATGACTCATGACTTAAGTCACTTGCCCAAAGCTACATAGCTTGCTCTCCTGACTCCAGATGACACCTACTACGGACCTGATTTCTTTCTTTCTCTCTCTCTCTCTCTCTCTCTCTCTCTCTTAACTTTTTACAATATAGTTTTAGAAAACAATATTTATTCATTTTTTACTGTGTGGATGTTTTACCTTCAGGGCTGGAAGAGGTCGTCTGAGCCCTGGAACTGGGCGTTAGAGATGGTTGTGAGCTGCCAAAGGGATGCTGAGATCCAAACCGAGACTTCTGCAAGGGAAGTGAGTGCTCTGAGCCATCTCCAGGCCTCCTTGGTATTTTCTTTTTGTTGTTGTTGTTTTTGTTTTTCGAGACAGGGTTTCTCTGTATAGCCCTGGCTGTCCTGGAACTCACTTTGTAGACCACGCTGGCCTGGAACTCAGAAATCCACCTGCCTCTGGTATTTTCTTGTTAAGTCTAGTTTCTGGCTTTAAACACCAGTAGACACATGCCCTTCCCGCTCTGTGGCTAAGTGCACCTACCAAAGGAGAATTCTAGCTACTGACTGATACTTTGTGAAGTGCCTGCTATGCTCCCAGTACCCTCTGTCCAGCAGAAACGGGGTGGGTGTGGATGGCAGACCCGGAATGGCACTTAACCTCAGGCTCCCTGGCTCCCCCTAGCGGCGAAGAGGCGAGGGACCCAGGAGCAACCGCGGAGAAAGCTTCAGCCAGGACAAACTGCATGTGTATCCTGCAACACACATCCCAGCCTGGTGGCCGCCTACACATGTCCTCCTTGCTGCAGCTTCTCCATCTATGAAACTCGTTCGCTCTTTGGAAGGGTTAGTTACTTCCTTCTGGTAGGCTTTTAACCCCCCAGGAGCAGCGTCAGAGAGCACCTCACTGACTGGTGCAAACAAACAAAAAAAACCTGAGATCCTGGAGCACCTGCAGCAGTGCTCCCAACAAAGGCATCTTTGCAATGCTTGCCAGTAGCGGAGTTTCCTAAGGGACCTGCTACTCACAGGACTTAGGTCTTTCCCTAGAAGTCAGGAAGGGGCCGAGTCCAGCCTCACTGCAGCCCACAGCTGCCTTCTTAGCCTGCAGGGGTCACTGAGAGGCCGCAGAGCAAATAGAGGGACCTGTGCCCATGCTAGCCTAGCCTCAGGCAGTGAGGGTTGTGAGGAGTGACATAGTCCCCACTTCTCAGGAGCCTCCAGAATGTTGATAGGGCTCTTGCCTAGTGCATCTCTGAAGCCCAGGCCCCCCCTCCATGACACACTCCTTCCAGCTAAGCTGTGCCTCCCTCCCCCAAAAACAGCTCCACCAACCTGGGACCAAGTGTGCAAAGAGCTGAGCCTCTGGGGGCCATCTCCCACTCAAAGCACCTCAGGACTAATCGGGACATAGAAGCAGAGTAAAGGCTGAGACCCCTGGCTTTCTCTTCCTCTGGTCTGGCCACAGAGAACCAAGTCCACAATTTTCAGGGTTTCCAAAAGTAAATCTCTGGCAAAATGGGTTCTTGAAGGTCTCCCTTGTCAGTGGCTTGTGTTCCTGTAATTCCAGGACTTAGCGGAAGGATTGGGGGGAGGGGGGGTTAGAGAGATTCTTGGCTACATAGAGTTTGAGGCCAACCTGGGCTACCTGGGACCTTGACTCCGGAAAATCAGCTAAGTTTGTATTTTCATATGGTGCCAGGCAAAGACAGGGACTCCTCCTACACCCACCTGTGACCTACCTCAGGCCTTGTTCAGGGTAGACTGTGGGTCTGTGATCTGAACTGGGCCAGGTAATTTACAAGATTGTTTTTTAAAAAATAAGTTTTATTCATTTTACTTATATGAGTACACTGTGGCTGTCTTCAGACACTCCAGAAGAGTACATTGGATCCCATTACAGATGGTTGTAAGCCACATATGGTTGTTGGGACTTGAACTCAAGACTTCTAGAAGAGCAGTCAGTGCTCTTGACTGTTGAGCCATCTCTCCAGCTCCCAATTTACAAGATTTTGTTTGTTTCTAGTTTTTACTTGAAAACAGTTTTAATCTGTGGCACATACCTTTAATCGCAATACTCAGGAGGCAGAGGCAGGAAGATCTCTGAGTTTGAGGCCAGCCTGGTCTATACAGTGAGCACCAGGACACTGAGACTCTGTTTTAGGCCATCCCCCCTCAATCCCCGTCCTCCCAACAGAAATATCATGAAACATCATGGTCAAAGATCCCTGTGGGTCATTGCTAAGTGTGAACCAGGCTGGGTTATAAATGATACAGTGTTCAGAAGAAATCTGACTGTATCAAATGACACAGACTAGGTGTCTTAGTTGGATTTGCTTTTCTCTACCAGTTAAAGATTATTTTGAGACCGGGCCTCTCTGTGTAGCCTTAACTGTCTTGGAACTACCCTGTAGACCAGGCTGGCCTCAAACTCACATAGATCTGCCTGCCTCTGTCTCTGTCTCTGTCTCTATCTCTATCTCTATCTCTATCTCTGCCTCTGCCTCTGCCTCTGCCTCTGCCCCTGCTGCCCAGCCCCGTTAAAGAATTAAAAGGTGGGAGAGATCTGAAGCATAACAAGTAGCCACAGAAAAACCTTACACATGGCAGATGGAGAAATGCACACACACACACACACACACACACACACACACACGCACACGCACACACTCTTGCTCTCTCTCACAGTACACACACAGAGAAAGGCTCTCTGCAAATCAGGGGAGACTCAGCCTGCAAATACAGTCTTTACTTGAGGGCTGGGCTCTTACGGCCTCTCATGTGTTTGCCTTGCCTAATTTACTTTGAAGAAAGCCAGGATGGGTGATTGGCCAGAGCCGTTTATTTTATTTCATGTCATAAGCAGGCCTTGGCCTTGTACTTGGTGAGTCAGACTATCAGCAGGCAGCCTGCTGGTAAGAGACAAAAGCCCAAGTTAGGAGGGAAAGATAGATGCCTACCAGCCAGCTGTCTTGGAAATTCGCCACCTTTACAACCTAGCCATGTCCCTTCTCCCTATCTGTCTGCCTACCTAGTTTAGCTCCTTGTCTCTCACCATGTCTCCTGCTTCCATCCTCTGAGAACCGCCAGTCACATTGCTCACTTGAGGAGTCCGTGAACCTGAGCGATGCCTTCCTCCCCCAGCTGTCCCGGAGACATTGTACCCACCCAACCTCAGAGGTCCCGAATGAAGACCAAGGAGCCCAGGAAAGGCCAGGAGGACTCTCCTGATGGTGGATAGGAGACAGAAGAACCCGACTAACCCATACCACGGGGAGACCCTCAACAGGCAGGTGATCGCTCACCCATCACGGCTCATAGTCTGTGAGGCCATGTTACTCTGACTGGCCAGCTGGCATGCTGTGTCTGCCCTGGGCAGTGCCCTGTGGGATAGCTCCATCCTAATGGAGAATTAATCCTAATAGAAAAAGATGTTTTTCCTCACTGGGGAGTCGCCAGCGGCTTTATGAAGAATGACAAGGCTGGGGATACAGGAGCCGTGGTGTCCAGGGACAGCGTGTGGGCTCAAGGCACCCAGGCTTTGAGGCTGCACCCTCACTAAGCCACTTAGGTGACAGGTGTTCTGGGGACTGTTTTACAGGGGGGCCCGAGTGGCTTGTGCAAGGCAGACAGCTAGCTCACAGTGGAACTGGATGCACCTATGCTTGGCATCCTGTCTGCAAGCCCCCACAGAACCTCAAGGGCAGGGAGATTGGAGTGCCAGTGTGAAACCCTAGGAGCTGGTTTAGGGGCCCCTGAGGCCCCTTATGATGCCCCCCTACACCTGGCAACTGACCCTTCAAGACTCTGCAGGTGAAGTGCATGGTTTCAGGCAGAATGGGGACTACCAGATAGAGGCCTTGTGACAGCCACAAGCTGGAGACTTGACTATGTTGCTCCCTTGCTGTGTGACTTGGTGCTAGTCGCTTAACTTCTCTGTGCCCCCAGTTACTCATTCCCGGGAAGGGCAGTTTCTTCACCTTGTCAGTGGAAGAGGACTGATGATGTAATGTTCTTCCCAAAGAACCCCCTTTGACCATCAGACTATATAGATAGTGGACCCCAAAGCATTGGGAGGCCTCCAGGATTCTCATCCTGGGAGAAGGAACCACCTGAAGCCTGTGTACCACCTAGAGGGGAACTTACCCTCCAGGAAAACCTTTCACAAGGTCCTGACAACAGCCAGACAGTCACCTTGCAGGAGAGACTGGAGCCCAGACAGCACTGGGGGGGGGTGGGGGGGGTGGAGGATGGGCGGGACCCGCTCTGACTTGGATGCTCTGACCTATGCAGCTAAGCTTACCCCATGACCTCTATTAAATGGAAACCAGAGCCCCCAAGATGGACTCCAGGGTCCCCAGGCCACTATGCTTCTCTTTTCAGTGCAGCCATGCCGAATAAATCTTCTTTTTTCTGCTTTTCATTACGACTGCCTAGTTATTTATTTTTGAGGTGTTTTTTTTTTTTTTTTTTTTTTTTTGAGACAGTGTCTCACCACTGTAACTCTGGCTGGCTTCGTACCCATTAGTATCTGCCTCTAATCCTGAGCTCCAGGCTTTGCAACCTGCTGTGAGCAGGTGGCTTAGGCTGGTTTAAGGCTACCTGAGCTCAAGTGCTCACCCTTAACTCTGCTAACATCTGGGCTGTCTGAAAGGCTCAGACAGAGTAGCACACACTCCAACATGCCTGTTTAAAAGGTCAGAACCCTACACTTGTAATCCTGGCAGCTGAGGCAGGAGGACTACTGTGAGTTCAGGTCAACCTGGGTTACAGAAGGGGATAGTCTCAGTCTCTCCCTGTTCCCCTGAAAAGAGGTAGGAACACCCAGGCTGGGTCTCCTGTGGACTCCAGTGGGGCAGCCTCCAGCATCTGGAACTCAGGAGACCACTGAACCCAAAGTAGTAGTTCCCAATAGTTCCTCATGTTGTGCGGGCCCCCAACCATAAATTCATTTTCGAGGTGGTGGCGCATGCCTTTAAGCCCAGCACACGGGAGTCAGAGGCAGGGAGATCTCTGTGAATTTGAGGCCAGCCTGGTCTACAAAATGAATTCCAGGAAAACCAGGACTACACAGAAAAACCCTGTCTCAGAAAGCAACAACAGAAAATAACCCCAAACAATTATTTTCGTAATTTTGCTACTGTTGTGTATTGTAATGTAAGTTTCTGTTCTTTCCAATGGTGTTCAGGTAAGCGATGGGGTCACGATTCACACGTTGAGAACCACTGAACCTCCTAGGTTTCTGGGACAGGCCTTGACTAGAAATGGCGATGACTCAATGAGGTTGCACAGACTCAACCTCACCACTAGGTGGCGGCAGAGCCCATCCACTGGGGGGGGGGGCGGCCACTGCTCAAGAGGCAGGTGCTGGAGTTACATCTCCTTCTCCACCCTGAACCCCCTCCCCCTCCTCCTCCACCCTCTACCTCTACCTTCCTCTTCCCTGAACCCTTCTTCTCCCCCTCCTCCCCCTCCTCCCCGCTCTCCATTCTTCCTTTCCTGGAATCCATCTTTAGGGAGTGAAGACACCTAGACTACGTTAGTCAATGAAGTGACCCAGGCACTTTGTGGGACTCCTAACCTCTGAGGTCACAGAAGGGTTGAGGGGCCTTTGGGCAGGATGGTCCTGAACCCCCCGGGTGAGAAAAGGCACACCAGGTTCTTTTTAAAAATCCACATTACTGGCTCTTGATCTCTCTGCAAACGGGGTCCCTGTTTTTGTTTGTTTTGTTTTTTGTTTTGTTTTGTGTGGTTTTTTTTTTTTTTTTTTTTTTTTTTTTTGGTTTTCTCGAGACAGGGTTTCTCTGTATAGCCCTGGCTGTCCTGGAACTCACTCTGTAGACCAGGCTGGCCTCGAACTTAGAAATCCGCCTGCCTCTGCTTCCCGAGTGCTGGGATTAAAGGCATGGGCCACCACGCCCTGCTGGGGGGTCCCTGTTTTTAACCAGAAAAGAAATGTGTCCTGCCCAAGGTCCTAAGCCCTCTGAGGCAGAAGCAGCCCTGAAGTTGTGAGAGACATCAGCACATGTGTGGTCACCAAACTGAGTTGGGCTTTCTTGTCTGAAGGGATGTCTGGGTAAATACAGCTTGGTGCACATGCAGAGGGAAAGGGAGTCTCCATATGCACCTGTGCGGAAGGCGCAGCTCAGGAGCCCAGCTTAGATGGCTCCCACCAGCTCTCACCCGGGTCTCTCTCTGAACCCAGTCACTGATTGGCTAAACTGACTGGCCCACAAACTTGGGATCCTGTCTTTGCCTCTCTGTGCTAGTCAGGGTTTCCTTGAAGGTGTGCACGTGCCTGTGTGTGTGTGTGTGTGTGTGTGTGTGTGCGCGCGCGCGCGCGCGCGCATGTACATTGAATGCAAGTGTATGCGTGAGTGTAAGTGCAGGTGAGTGTGTACATGTCTGTGAGTGTAAGTGTATATGTGTGTCTTGTGTTTATGTGTAGGTTTGAGGGTGTGTGTGTATTATGTATGAATGGAAGTGTATGTGAATGTGTGTGTGCGCACACACGGGTGCATACTTTTAAAAGTTAGCTTTAGGCCCTTGGTTCTGTGAAGGCTCGATGCCCCAGTGTAGGGAAATGCAGGACAGGGAAGTGGGAGTGGGTGGGTTGGTGAGTAGAGCGAGGAGGGTGGGATAGGGGGTTTTCAGAGGAGAAAAGAAGAAAGGGAGAAAGGATAACATTTGAAATGTAAATAAAGAAAATATCTAAAAAAAAAGTCAGCTTTAAACCAGTAACAATGGCAGGAGCACACCTGAGACAACGTTGGGAATCTGGTAGTTGCTTGGTCCACTGGGTGGTGTCTCAGCTGTCCCAGCCTGGCACAGGATGCCAGCAAGGATCTTGGAGAGCTGCTTGTCCCTGGGCTATGACAAAAGCGGGGACAGCCCAGTTGTGCTTCTTTCGCAGGCAAATTAACTCTGTGGCAAGATGGAGGCCAAGAACTCCAGTGCAAGGTGCTCTTCTCCACCACCCTGACAGTGCTCCTAGGCTCGGGAAGGTGCCGCCCACAGGCAAGGGAGATCAATCAGGCAATCTGGTCACCACCTCAGGTGGGGCTCCCTACACAGGCCATTTTAATCTAACATTAATTTCCCGAACCCGCGGGACTCAGTTATTCGTGGGAGCGAGGAGGACCGTTTGTAAGAAAGGATGGGCAGAAGAGAAAGAAAGGAGACCATGCATTTGCAAGGTTTTGTCACGGTCTCATTTACTAAGGCACAATACCCAGTTATATACATACAGCAAAAAGGAGCGGAAAAGGGCAATTGAGGAGGGGGGACAAAGGCTTCAAGGTGAAGGACATATGGGAGGGTGTAAATGGTAGGCTTGGGACATCCTGTGATTCATTTCCGAGTCCTTGGTGCCTGCATATCTTGGAATGCAGGTTCTTTCTTAAGAGTCCTAGGTGTCAGTTCAGGGCACAAAACCATCCGGTTCTGAGGAGCATCCTTGTGTGAAAGAGGAAGGTGACTCAGCTCCCAACAAATGGTTAATTGGCTCTCAGGTGGGAGCTGTTAAAGGCCTGGTTTCTATCAGCCTGGTTTCCCACACATTAAAACAACATTAATGCTTCCCTCTGCTGGGGTTACAGTAGCAAGCGGCCATGCCCAGCTTCTAAGTAGGCGCTAGGATCTGAAATCAGGTCCTCATGCTTGAGCAGCAAGCCCTCCCCACTGAGTCAGCCCCAAGCCCTGAACTGGCTTTAATGACCCGAGGTCGCTGAACTGGCTGCTTGAGTCAGAAGCTATTGAACCATGTCAGGTGGCCCTGGTATCGTCAGGCTTTCCTTCTTACTGAAGTTTTGGCACGTGGCTCTCATACCTCCACCACCCGACCTATGGCATGGCCACGCCCTGATCCTGTCTGCAATCACAATCTGCTCTCCATCCTTCTGAATGGCACCTCTTCCCATCCACCTTGCGCTGTCCCCAGCCACACCTCCTCTCTGACCTGCTTCAGACATCCTGCCCAGTGGCACTTCCTGCCCAAGCACCTCTATCTGCTTCCAGACCAGGACCCATGGGTGCTGACTCTCTAGGACTCAGTCCTCGATCAGAGATAAGCAGGGATGCTGACAGAGCAGGAAGGAGGAGTGGGTCTCCTGCTCTGGGGAATACTGGGAGCTTTCGGCTCACATGGAGGGGTGGGTCTCAGGGTGAGCATTTTGAGGAGATGGGATCATGGGAATCAGCTTGTCAGGCCGGAAATCAGCTAACTCCGTTTCTCCCCCCCCCCCATGACATCTGTAGCTGGACATGGGCGCTTTGTGGGTTTTTCTTTCTTCCACCTTTCTCTACCCCTTAAGCCCCCTAACACTAGATGAGAAAAAAAAAAAAGACTGGGGAAAGGCAGCAATGTTATCTTTTATCTTTAGACACTTCCTGCTGATTTGGGGCAAGTTTGATCTTCATTTCTTCTCCTTGTTTCTTTTTTGTCCACAACTACTTAACAAACCATGACCAACAGCTCATTCTTGGGGGCCCTAGCATTTATCTACCCTCTAAAGAATCTTCCAGAATTCCAAATGTCACGTTTGCGGGAACTGTCTGCAGCTGGCAGAGCAGCTGGCAGAATCACGCCCTTGCTGGAGCACGAGGTAAATCATAATCAGCTGCTGTGGACAGTCTGAAGCAGCCCCAGATCCCGATACCTGAGACTAGAACAAGAACATGTTCTTCTACTATTCCTGTGTTTTAAAAGAAAGCCAAATTCTCACTACAGACATCCATCAGGAGTCCCCCACCAAAGATTAAACTGACAGGCTGCTTCCTACTAGATCTTCAGCCTATAAAATTTAGCCAAATAAACCTTTTTCTTTATCAAGTTACCCAGTTTTGGACAATTTGTTATACTAATAAAAATAGACAAATACAGCTGGAGAGATGGATCAGCAGTTAAGAGCACTGACTGTTCTTCCCAAGTTCCTGAGTTCAATTCCCAGCAACCACATGGTGGCTCACAACCATCTGTAATGGGATCCAGTTCCCTCCTATGGTGTGTCTGAAGACAGGGACAGTGGACTTACATACACAAAATAAATAAATAAATAAATCTTTTAAAAAAATAGACAAATACACAGCTTCTTCTACAAAACTCTTGGAACGTTCAGATAGGTAAGTTAGGATTTGAGATTCCTGAGACAGCTGCTTTCTGTAATCGAGAGAAGACCTGAGCATCACTGCAGTAGACCCGATTGGAATCACGTTGAAGACCTTTAAAAAACAATTATATTTACCTCGCTGTATGTGTGTGTGTGTGTGTGTGTGTATGTGTGTGTGTCCTGAGAGCCCATGCACCACATATGCATGCCGGGCACAGCTTTTTCTCTCCCTCTACTACATGGGTCTCAGGATTTGAACTCAGGGCACTGGGCTTAGTGGCAAGCCCCTTTACCTGCTGAGCCTTCTCACTGGCCCAAGACTATCTTTCCTTTCCTTTTTCTTTTTTTCTTTTTCAAAAATTTATTTATTATATGTAAGTACACTGTAGCTGTCTTCAGACACACCAGAAGAGGGCATCAGATCCCCATTACAGATGGTTGTAAGCCACTATGTGGTTGCTGGGATTTGAACTCAGGACCTCTGGAAGAGCTGTCAGTGCTCTTAACCGCTGAGCCATCTCTCCAGCCCAAGACTATCTTTTCTTTAAACTCTTGTGATGTGTAGCATGCAGGCAAAAGGGCACACAGGCCTCGAGGGACCCCACACATGCATCAAGGGACCCCACACAGGCATCGAGGGACCCCACTCAGGCATCGAGGGACCCTGTCATCACATTGTGAGAGTCTCTCTTCTCCCCTTCGAAGGGACCCTGCAACCTCACTCCCATCTGCCCCCTGAAACACGGGGTCCTAATTGTCTGTCTTGATTGATTAGATTAGCGAAATTATGTGTTAATCTTTGTTTCATTTTAGTGTTTGGGACAGGGTCTCCTGTAGCTCAGGCTGGCCTCAAACTCACTCTTTATAGCTAAGGAAGACTGTGATCTCTGACCCTCCTGTTTCTACCTCCCCAGTTTGTGGGTTAACACCATGTCCAGTTTTATGGGGTG
>LR752111.1:72351-108007 GCA_902729485.2 Mus minutoides | reverse complement strand
ACAGGCAGGTAGATCAATGGAATAAAATTGAAGGCGCAGAAATGAATCCACACACTATTGTCACTTGATTTTTGACAAGTGAGCTAAAACCATCCAGTGGAAAAAAGAGCACTTTCAACAAATGGTGCTGGTACAACTGGTGGTTATCATGTACAAGAATGGGAATTGATCCATTCTTATCTCCTTGTACAAAGCTCAAGTCTAAGTGGATCAAAGAACTCCATATAAAACCAGAGACACTAAAATTTATAGAGGAGAAAGTGGGGAAAAGCCTCGAAGATATGGGCACAGGGGAAAAATTCCTAAACAGAACAGCAATGGCTTGTGCTGTAAGATCAAAAATTGACGAATGGGACCTTATAAAATTGCAAAGCTTCTTCAAGGCAAAAGACACTGTCAGCAAGACAAAAAGGCCACCAACAGATTGTTAAAAGATTTTTTACCAATCCTAAATGTGTTAGGGGACTAATATCCAATATATACAAAGAGCTCAAGGAGTTGGACTCCAGAAATTCAAATAATCCCATTAAAAAATTCATTCCTCCTTTGAATAGGAAACAAAATACCCATGAAAGGAGTTACAGAGACAAAGTTTAGAGCTAAGACGAAAGGATGGACCATACAGAGACTACCACACCGGGGGATCCACCCCATAATCAGTCACTAAACTCAGACACTACTGCATAGGACAGCAAGTGTTTACTGAAGGGACCCTGATATAACTGTCTCGTACAGAAGTGGATGCTCACAGTCATCTATAAGATGGAGCATGGGGCCCACAATGGAGAAGCTAGAGATAGAACCCCAGGAGCTGAAGGGGTCTTCAGCTCTAGAAGAGGAACAACAATATGAACTAACCTGAATCCCCAGAACTCGTGTCTCTAGCTCCATATGTAGCAGAAGATGGCCTAATCGGCCATCATCGGGAGGAGAGGCTCCGTGGTATTGCAATCTTTATATACCCCAATACAGGGGAACACCAGGGACAAGAAGTGGGAGTGGGAGAGCAGGGGAGCAGGGCAGTGGGTGGGGGAGGGATCTTTTGGGATAGCATTTGAAATGTAAATTAAGAAAATATCTAATAAAAAAATTGAAAAAAATTGAGTATAGAGCTAAACAAAGAATTCTCATGTGAGGAATACCAAATGGCTTAGAAGCACCTGAATAAATGTTCAACATACTTAATCGTCAGGGAAATGCAAATCAAAACTACCTTGAGATTCCACCTCACACCAGTCAGAATGTCTAAGATCAAAAATTCAGGTGACAGCAGATGCTGGCGAGGATGTGGAGAAAGAGAAACACTCCTCCATTTCTGGTGGGATTGCAAGCTTGTACAACCACTTTGGAAGTCAGTCTGGCAGTTCCTCAGAAAATTGGACATAGTACTACGGGAATAGCTAGCAATACATCTCCTGAGCATATACCCAGAAGATTTTCCAACTGGTAATAAGAACACATGCTCTACTATGTTCATAGCAGCCTCATTTATAATAGCCAGAAGCTGGATAGAACCCATATGTCCCTCAAGAGAAGAATGGATACAGAAAATGTGGTACTATTACACAATGGAGTACTACTCAGCTACTAAAAACAATGAATTTATGTAATCCTTGGGCAAATGGATGTATCTGGAGGATATCATCCTTAGTGAGGTAATCCAATCACAATAGAAGTCACTAGATATGCACTCACTGATAATCGAATATTAGCACAGAATCCTAGAATACCCAAGATACAATTGGCAAAACACAAGAAAATCAAGAATAAAGAAGACCAGTGTGTGGATACTTCATTCCTCCTTAGAATAGGGAACAAAATACCCATGAAAGGAGTTACAGAGATAAAGTTTGGCGCTAAGACGCAAGGATGGAATATCCAGAGACTACCCTACCTGGGGATCCATCCCATAATCAGTCACCAAACCCATACACTATTGCATATGCCAGTAAGAGTTTGCTGAAGGGACCCTGATATAGCTGTCTTGTATGAGGCTATGCCAGTGCCTGGCAATTACAGAAGTGGATGCTCACAGTCATCTATATAATGGAACACAGGGCCCCCAATGGAGAAGCTAGAGAAAGTACCCCAGGAGCTGAAGGGGTCTGCAACCCTATATGTGGAACAACAATATGAACTAACCAGAACCCCTAGAACTCTTGTCTCTAGCTACATATGTAGCAGAAGATGGCCTAGTTGGCCATCATTGAGAAGAGAGGCCCCTTGGTATGACAAACTTTATATGTCCCAATACAGGGGAACGCCAGGGCCAAGAAGTGGGAGTGAGTTGATAGGGGAGCAGGGTGGGGGAAGTTATAGGGAACTTTCGGGATAGCATTTGAAATGTAAATTAAGAAAATATCTAATTTAAAAAAGGAAAAAAAAAGACACAAATTTTCACTATTCCAATAGATTTTCTAGCCATTAAACATTCCTTCCCAGCAGGAACTGGGATAGATACTTTACTGGTTTTGTTTTTGTATCTTTTTGTTTACTTTTTTTTAGAATTAATTATGAATTTGAAAAAATATTTTAAAAGAAAGATTGAATTTTGATCCTTGTTTCATTGTTGGAAACCTGACTTTTCCTTCTGTTGACAAAGTTAAGAAAGTTTGTGTCTCAATATCTAATATAGTCTATTTAAGAGAGAAAAAATTTATTTGGATTCACACTTTTTTAAATTAATTTTTAACACTCCATATTCCAACCCTGCCACCCCCATCCATCCCCATACCTCCTCCCTACCCACTGTCTCCCCGAGGATGTGTCCAGCCCCCAACCCACCTGAACTCTAAATTTCTTGGGACCTGCATTCTCTTACATGCCTCATCTCTGAATGAACACAGACCCCGAAGTGCTCTACTATATGTGTTGGGAGGCCTCATATCACCTGGTGTGTGCTGTCTGTTTGGTGGTCCAGTGTTTGAGAGATCTCAGGGGTTCCCGATTAATTGAGACTGCTGGTCCTCATACAGGATTGCCCTTTTGAAGGTTGAAGCTTTTTTCAACATTCCCTAATTCAACAATAAGGGTCAGCTGCTTCTGTCCATTGGTTGGGTGCAAATATCTACATCTGACTCTTTTAGCTGCTTGTTGGGTCTTTCTGGGCAGTCATGATAGGTCTCTTTTTGTGAGTGCTTCATAGCCTGAGTAATAGTGTCAGGCCTTGAGACCTTCCCTTGAGCTGGATCCTACTTTGGGACTGGAGCTGGACCTTCTTTTTTCTCAGGCTCCACTCCATTTCCATCCCTGTAATTCTCCCAGGTCTCTGGTGCATTTTGAAGGGTTCCCCCTCTGAGGTTGCCTGTTTCCATTATTTCTGCTGGCCCTCAGGGTTTCAGTCCTTTTCCCTTACCTAATACCAGATAAAGTTTCCCTCCTCCCTGCCGCCCCCAGTCCACTTTTCCTCCCAGGTCCCTCCCTCCCTCCCCACTTGTGATTGCTTTCTTCTCTCTCCCAAGGGGACTGAGGCACCCAAAAATGTCCTACCATGCCACAGGTGCATGTGTTCCACTATGTTCATAGCAGCCTTATTTGTGACACACTGAAGCTGGAAACAACCCAGATGTCCCACAACAGAAGAATGGACACAGAAAATGTGGTTCATTTACACAATGGAATACTACTCAGCTATTAAGAATGAGGACATCCTGAGTTGTGCAGACAAATGGCTGGAACTGGAAAATATCACCCTGAGTGAGGTTACTCAGACCCCAAAGGACATGCATGGTATGCACTCACTAGTAAGTGGATATTTGCTAAAAAAAAAAAAAAGTACAGAATACCCAAGATACAGTCCAGAGAACTCAAGAAGGGTTCACAATTTCAAGGGAGCCACTATGCCCATAATAACAGAGAAGACACAGTGACCCAGGTGGCTCCAACTGTCAACTAATTGAGGGAATATAGCACAGCAGGTTTTCACATATTGGTAGATCAGGAAGCACCATCAAGATCTGCATCCAGCACATTACTTTTGCTCTTTAGGCAGGAGTTCCAAATGTTTCCCACATTTTGAAAGTTACCAGATGGGAACTAGGTAATTCTGAGCCTGGGTGGAGCATGGCAATTCAGATTCAAATCATAAAAATAGTTCTGTTAAAGTTAGCAAATCTGGATATGTCACAATTCCTAATGTCTTTCATGTAGGCAAACCAACTCATTATTTGTTATCTGTTTATCAGTATTATAATGAATTCCAAATACAACTTCTTCTTTCCCCTCAATTTCCTGAGGGAACTATAATTTCACCATTGGGCTTTGGAAGTGGCAGTCAGGCCAGGTAATTCTTCCCTGAATTAAAAATTATAAAATAAGACAAAACAGCAGCAACAACAACAAAAAAAAAAAAACAATGAGGATTTTGTTTTTGATGGAGAAATAGGAAAGTGAAGAAGAAACTAGTTTTGAAATATTTAATCCAACTCTTGTAAGACTCACCCAAATAAATGTGCATCCACAAGGCAGAGATCTATGAAAGCAAAGGCTAGTCGATTTGCCAGTGTTGTGGAAATTGGCCAGGTTTGTTCTGGGCTCAACCATGGGGTGCATTAACATGTTTGTTTAAGAAATGACTCTCTGTACTTTTTTGGGGGGTCTAATATCCACTTATTAATGAGTACATACTGTGCACATCATTTTGGGTCTGAGTTACCTCACTCAGGGTGATATTTTCTAGTTCCACCCATTTGCCTGCACAACTCAGGATATCCTCATTCTTAATAGCTGAATAGTATTCCATTGTGTAAATGAACCATATTTTCTGTATCGATTCTTTTGATTTGGGACATCTAGGTTGTTCCCAGCTTCTGGCTATCACAAATAAGGCTGCTATGAACATAGTGGAACATGTGCCCCTATGGCTTGGGGGAGCATCTTTTGGGTATATTCCCAAGAGCAATATAGCTGGGTTTTCAGGTAGATCTGTTTGGGGGTGGGCAGGAGGTATGGGATATGGAACAGGTGGAGGGTGGACAGAGGGAGGGGAAATAATAATTAATTAATTAAAAAGAAATGAGTCTCAAACTGGATATTTACCCAGAGCTCTATAACATCCATATTTTTTGGTTTCAAAATTCAACAGGTCTGGTGTGGGGCCTGAAAAGTTTTATTTATTATAGTTTAATTCTGATGAGATGGATGATTTTTAGCAGCCACATAGTGGAATCATAGTTCCATGGTATACGCTGACAACCATGAGCGATGTCCAAATTGTGTCTGAAACTATCACTAGTACCTGGAGAGGGCACATATGTGGTACCAGAGAGTTTTCTCTTTTCCTGTACAAAAGATGATGACTGATGTGTACCTGATGTAATGGGAGAGGCAATGTCATAGTATTTACATAAGCACCGGATATTTTATATTATGCCTCATTTGTTTTAATGTATAGCCAATACAGTAAAAATTATACAAATACCACACAGCTAATATACATTATATTCTGAGTACTAATTTAGATCACACAAATATGTAGCATTGTCACTTGTCATTTACTGTGTGTATTAGAAGTGATTCAGAAGAACTGCAGAAGCAATGGAAGTCATTTTTTAATCTGAAAATTCAAATGTCTACCCTGTGTAGTCAATGTAGGAAATAGAAATATTGACCCTAATTATAACTATTAGCATAAAGCACAGATGAGTTTTCTCTGTAAACTTCTTACATTCAGCTGTGCCTTTCATCTTATATTTCATATATTTTGTTGGCCATGTGTATTTAATGTGCATTTCATTTGCTTTGAATTTTTGGCTTATTTATTTCCTGAATCTGGAGTCATCTAGTTAATAATGGGTGATGTGAGATGAATTTTCAGTGAATGCCTGAGGGTGGACTGCTCTCATAGAGATGATGGAGCAGAAAGCAAAGGAAAAGGTTGTAAATCCCTTAATGAAATTTTTAATAAAAGCAGCTTTGAATACAAGCTTTAATTTTTTTCAAATCATTGCATGCAATCATTTCTGAAAGTCAAATAACTGATCAAAAAGACTATTCAGAATGCAAAGAAAAAATGAGGTACCATTAAAAGAGAGAGGCCAGTCAGGAAAGTCAAGGACAGAAGGTGGCTTTGACCTTGAGCCATGGGATTTTCAGTCTCCAGTTCAAATGGAAAATTCTGTTTTCTGTCCTTTTGATGACCTTGAAGAATAAACTGCAATAGAAAGTTGTGGACCCCTACACTCACCTCTTTCTAGAATTCTCTTAGTGGAGAAAGAAAACTTTCTGCATGAGTATTAGCAGACCAACCATTGCCAAGACTATGGGAAAGGGAAGCCATGAAATAGCAGGCTGTGTGGGATTCCTCTAGGAAGCCATATCACCAACATCATTTCCCTTTCATGCTATTTTCACTTCTGCTCTACCCAGGCCCTCTTTTCTGAGTATCACTGAAATTACTTGAGCTTATTACTGTTACTGGGTGTTGGACACTCTTCAAAAGGGATGATGAGAACATGGCTGTGTCTTACTAAAGGGGAGCACTTGATGCCAGCAACTCAAACTACTCCTAGAAGGCTTAGAGGACATTGCATTCATTTTCTTTCTCTCCAAATAAGAATTGACTTTTTAAGGCTTTCAGAGAATTAAGACAATTATAGGTCCTTCCTGTTATTCCTTAACAGATGTAAGAATATGTAAAAAAACAAACAACAAAAAAAAAAGCAATAATAAAATAAAAGAAGCCATGGCAGGCATTCAGAATGAGAATGACAATGTGTGGAGCACAGCCATAATTTCAGCAGTCGTCTACAGACAGCAGTAATAAATTCTTGTCTGAAGCAGCAATCAAGCAAATGTTTAGCTGCTGCACAGAAACAGCTGTAGTCAGAATAAGATTAGAACAGAGGGATGCTTGTTGTATGCATATGCTCTTGAACAAGCCTCTGAAGTCCTCGGCTGCTACGCTTCTCAGGAGGCCTCATTCACTGACACTTACTACATATGAGGTTGACATTTCCCTTTGCTCCTCTTGAACTGTCTGTCTGTTATCAAAAAGAGAATGAAGTACCAACTCTGTATGTTTACATGGAATCGGGGAATCCTCAAAAGATCCCATTGAGATGGAATTTGTTACAGGCTGTTTTACAGAAGAGAGAAAACAAAAAGGGGGGAGGAAAAAAATTAAAATAGGATTTTGTGGCTTTTGGCACTGTTGATAATTTGTGTGGAAAATAATGTTTTCCTGTGTGTTTAATCCTGTGCCAACACAGCTGCTGGTTCGGTAGCATTTTACAACAAATTAGAGAGCAGTTAAAGTGAGATTTTCCACAATCAAGAACAAAGCCAGGCCAGTTAACATGAGGACAGCTTGTTCTAGTTGCTAATGTGCTTAAATACTTGCCACACATAATTTAAAACAGCCTTTTGTGTGAGGATGCCACAGCTCTGTGTCTGAGGGCTTGTTAGAACTCCAGATCGAGTACAGGCAGATGGATTAGAAAATGAAGTTAGTAGCTGCTATCTTCAGTCTTGCCACAAACAGAACTTTTTCACCATTGCTATTAATGCAGTTAGTGCTTCTCAATATTTAAATGTTTAGTGGTAACAGCTACGTGAAATGTGCAACCTGGGGGCCTGTGTCCATGGAAGGCTGCTGCAGTTACAGAGTTGCACCTGTAATGGGATTACAAGTGGCTTAAAGGTATATTACCTTTGCTGTGAAGGAGGCAGATGTTAGAAATATTCAGTACCCCTTAAAGGCTGATTTGAGTCTTGGGAAATTTAATTGAGGTAATCTTCCCCCCACAATTGGCTTGGGTTTTAATAGGATTCCTAATGTGAAATGCATTAAAAAAAGGAGCATATTGGGGTCCAGCTACCTTTCAGAATTTAACACTTTCATTTGTAACTGAGATAGGAAAGTAGATGCAAACCGGAGAATGAAAGAAGGAAAGGCAGCTTCTGAGAGCTACTGGGTGGAAAGCTGTGGCTGGTTGACAGGTTTTAAATCCCTGACTGAAGAATCAAGGTTTAGCTCCTGAATTCACCACCTTCATGAACCTTCTAAAGGAAAAGGCAGTGATGACACTTCACTGTAGATTTCCATTGCTGTATCATTGCAAAAGTTACAGAAAGCAACCACTATCCTTGAAATCAATAACTAAAGACATTGATACACACACACACACACACACACACACACACACACACACACACAAAGCTAGGACGAAAGTTTTTAAAGAATTTTTAAACAGCATTTGGATAAAACTAACATAAGATAAATAGAATTTTATTTGAAAAAAAAAAAGATTGAAAATATCTCTCATTCTGTTACACTATGCTATGTTCGACTCATGTCCTTTTTTTCCTTGCATGTACTGTCAAATGTGAACTTCGGATCAATTATCCTTTAGAAAATGTGAATCGGCCAAATATTTAGCATTTTAAGGTTATTTCTCACAAAAGGAACTAAATGCAACTTAGGGTTGGAGTGAAAGAAGTATGAGTACTGCTTCTTAAAACACTGAAACTCAATAGACGTTCACTTGCATATAGGCTCACAGTGTGCTTGTGAAAGTTGTACAGTGTAAAGAACTCAAGGGCCAAGGTATTATGCACAGAACAGTTTTATGGCCACAAAGTTGTAGTAGAAGTGTTGGTTTTTAGATGAATGGACAAATTTGCTGTCTAAATCTCCCGTGTATAGCCACAGCAGCTGATTATTTGTCTAAAGAACTTTGTAAGGTTGATTACATAAGTTATTATTAATGAGAGCCATAGTACAGTTAACTAAAGCAGTAACACTCCTATACTTTCTAGAAAATTGTGTCCCAGAAACAAGGAATCTAAAAGAAATGCGCAAAGGAAAAAAAATCAATTTGTATGGTGAAATAGGATTGTCCAGCTTATGGGGCTGGTTAGACTACAGAGACACATAGAGTTTCCTAACCAGACAGAAAACTTAGTGTTGCTGAGTATCTTTATTGAGAAGATATGGAAAAGAATAAAATCCAGGCATACTTCAGAGTTTTCCCGAAGCAAATCTCATTGCACTGTAGTACCAAGAAGCATTTGGGAGGCCCAAAGACCAACCAAGTGATGACTCTGATGTCATCGCATTAGGGTCTCCTTATTACAAACTTGAGTTTGGGCTTGCTCTCATTGAGATGAGGTTTCATAGGGAATGGCAAGCAAAGAGTGGGGGTTTCTAGCCTGGCAAGCATCTAACTGGGGGTGGGGTGGGGGTTTAACATAATTGACTGGTGCTAGATGTTAAATCATAAACTTAACTTCTGCTTTTTCTCCTGATTTGGGGTTGTTAGGAAGTGAAGTGTCAGGGGCAGGCCTGTAACCTAGAGGTGTAGATTGGTTGTGGAATAACCTGGAAATTGATCTTAGATGCAGGTCTTGTGGGGTAACTTGGAAACTGGTATTAGATTCAGGTCTTGTTGAGGGGTAACCTGAAAACTGGTGCTAGATGGAGGTCTTGTTGGAGGATAACCATGAAGCTGGTGCTAGGTACTGGCCTATTAACTGGTGTTCAACCTTAGGTCAAGTTCTCTAAGGTGGACTCTGAACCCACAATCTGGTCTCTCAGCATAAGTAAACTTTTATTCAGATTTCCAACTTTTTCCTATTATCCATTGGTATTATTTCAAATAATTTTTCTTCTCATCCAACTTGTCTCTTATTATGGACAATATGCAATGACAGGGCACAGTTCCTGACTTCAAATTCTTGAAATTGAATTACCTAATTAATAATTAAATAAGGGTCATTAACATCAGATCAGAGAGATTAGAGAATGTAGGAATCACACATTCTTGTAGTGTGGGCTGGAACAAGGTGTTTTCTGGAGACAGTGTCTCAGTGGATGGTAAATTTAATTGAGACAAGAACTACATTTCAGAGATCTAAAACATCCTGAGAATTGTAAAATTTAGATAAATAGACAAGTTTAAAAGACCTTGATACTATTAAAGTTGTTTATAATTCCATTTACTTTGGTTATATACTTAGGGAAGCCATTTCTGTTACCTTTAGGGATGAAGTAGGCTAAAGAAGAAAGGTTTATATTGACATGAAGCAAAGAATATTTAGATAAACATTTTCAAAAGTTTATCTTTTTGAATGGGTGGGATCTCATAGACTACCACATAGTTTACATGGTATTGACACTGCTCATGGCTACCATCTAGAACTTGATGGTAAGACCCAGTTACTTGAGAGAAAGAAACAACATGAAGAAATCATGCTGCTACTGACATGGCAGCCTCTAGCCTGTTGGATAGCTTTAATAGTGAGGTCATGGAGATTAGAGTAAAACCCACTATACTGTTAAATGGAAATAGTATTAAATTACTTCTTAAGTAATTAGTTTGGTACTTATAGATTAGTGTACTTTTCAAACCTCTCCAGAGAAATTATTTTTTACAGTAAATGGTGATGAACACAGTGAATATCAGCTATCAATATATCAAGAATATAACTTTGTAGTGCTCAGCCCTAAATGGAAAATATATTTCATACCCCACCCCCAAACGACTTATATATCATAAGGGAAGAGGAGGAAACAAGACTATAAGACCGAGAAGTAGAGATTGACTTCTATAAAATAGTGTTTTCCAGACATGACAGAGCTATTACATGCATGAACTCACAGATTTGCAGCCGAGGATAGCTTCATTTACAAAATGACTAAATGGACATGAGGTTCACAGCTTTCACCTACTACCTGCAGAAACTAAGGCCCAGAGACGTACCATGGGTTTGAAGTGAGTTATGTGAGATAGGCATTGACAACTATGTTGATTAAGTGAATTAAAGGTTTTCAGGTTTGTGTTTGTTTGTTTTGTTGTTATTCATGGTCAGACCAAAAGTGGGGTTGATCCTCTGTAAAGTTTTCTGGTTTCTAAGTTTAGTTGATCCTCTGTAAAGTTTTTTGGTGTCTAAGTTTAGGGATAGAGAGATTTTAAAGGCAAATGCTATTAAAGGCAAAAATCCATAAAGATAAATTAAAGTTAGGTGAGGGTTAGAGTGACCATGAAATGTTTATTTTGGGCATTTTAGGTATTTTAGACAAAACTTACTTTACTAAATTACTTAAATTACTTTACTTAATATATTTGGACCATAATTAACATCATGGAAATGTTAAATGTATAGATAAGATAAATGTAATTGTGGGAAGGGGGATAGAGGGTTAAGAATTATTAAAGTTTAAATGGAATCACATTGGATTAGTAGGTCTAGGGATGGAGCAGCACCCAGTAGTTCCCTATCATACTGCAGGAAGGTTGCATCATTTGGGCCCCTTCAATAGGTGATATATACACATATGTTTTTAGGATGGATGTTTATCATCTACATATCTATCTATCTATCTATCTATCTATCTATCTATCTATCTATCATCTATCATCCATCTAATCTGTCTCTTATTATGTTGGTTACATTTTGACCTTTAAACTGGAGTCTTTATTTTTTTAATTACCTTTCACTCACTGGAATATATAAAAAATGTCTGTTCCTCTTACACTCGCATGCTGTGTTAGAAGGCTTTTCCCTAAAGCCTATCAAAAGGTAAATTCTAGCCATTTTAATGGGAAGGTTTAAAGTTCTATGAGATCAAGTTGTTTATTATTATTATTATTATTATCCATACTGGTAGAAGTAGTAGTTGTTGTAGCAGTAGTATCTTTTCACTGATCCTTTGTGAGTTTCGAAGCATGCACTCCAGTCTAGCTCATCTCCTCATACTCTCATATTTACTCTTTGCCTTTAAAACCTCGCAACACAAAATAATACACACATGCAGAAACAAGAAACTATAGAAGACATCTCACTGCAGAAGCGGCAGTATGTCAGAGTGTGTCCCACAGTATATTCCTCTGTTCACAAATCTCCACTTGCAAATGTTCATGGCAATGAGCCATTGGCATGGTTAGAGATATCTGTCTTCTGGGACACCATCAATACTGTATTCTTATCGGGACTACTGCTGGTTATGCTGCTGTGCACCTGTGACATGGAGTTACTGCAGCTTTGGGTTAATAGGACTGGCCCTTTCACATGTCCCACCCATTTGAAGATGATGTAGATTTTAGAGTGGGCCAACTCAGAACCCAAGTCTGGGCCTGGGTGGTCTCTGAACCTGTCATCCTGCTAGATCTCCCTTATCTGGACCACCAGTGCAAGCTATCACTTCTTCAGTAAGACCAGCCAGTGCTGCCATTGGAAAGAGGCAAGGTCAGCTGTCTTGTTCTCATACCCTCAGGACTACTCACCCACACCCATGATTCCAGAGACAGATCCTGTGTACAATCTATTCAAGGCAGGGAGCTCATTCTCTCAAGTGATACAGTCTTTGAGGGGCTGGAACAGCTCTTCGACTGTGTCACCTTTGGGCTGTCTTACCTGTGCCATCAGGGCCACTCCACTGAGTTGCGCAGGCAAGGTGCAGGACCTGTTCCCCTGAATGCTACAACCAATGAGGATCAGGGCTATCACCCCCACTCTCATGCCCTCAGAACCAAGTGATCAGGGTGGGGGTTAGAGGGTATTACCTCTGCATACATGCCACATCACTGCAGACAAATGGCAGGGCTATCTCTTCTTCACTTTTTAGCTTGGAGACTAGAGAATCTGTGCACCCTTGACTAGGGCCAGCCTTACTGTGCTGCCTAGGCAAGGGTCAGGGCCTGGTGTACTAAGTCTTGCAGTTGGTGAGGAGCAGTTCACCCACTCTTATGACCCCAAGGGTCACTTCTCCTGACAGCCTCAGATGGCAAGGTGGGAAGAGCAGAGGCTAGCTCCCTCTCACTCAGGCCACCTCACAGCAAAGAGGGGTTGGGTTACTTCTTCCTTGCTCACACCTTCTGACCAGCTCACCTTTGCCTCTGCCATTAGTGAAAACTGCACTGCACTACTCAGAGGAGATACAGGGCCCACTCTTCTCAGTGCTGGAGCTGGTGAAAGGCAGGGATAGATCTCTAGATCATGACCCTGCGGGCAGCTTTCCTGAGTACTGGGAGGTGGCCGGGACCATGGGTGGGAGCAACACCTCTGTGCCTGTGCTGCCAGTCTAGGGTCAGACTTACTGTGATGCCCAGGCAAGGTTCAGTTCCTGCTCTTCTGAGTGCTGAAATTGGTAAGGAACAGTTCACTCACTCATGACATGAGGGCCTGCTCATACATACCTAGCCACCAGGACTGCCACTGTGCTGCCTGGGTGGAGCACTGCCATCAGTGAAAAACGGAGCTAGCTCTCCAGAGTGCCTCAGCCAGTAAGGGGCAGGGACAGTTCTGCACAGCTCCTGGACATATATTCCTTGGTGGTTGTCCTGACCAGGTATGGTCCCATGTTTTCTAGTGGTGATCTGGTAATCTGAAATAAAGACATAAGTCTTGAACTCTGTTGCTGTGTAGCAATGGACCAAGACATGACCCTAAGTGGCTACTTAGGCTGGGACCTCCTAATGGCCCCAGATGGTTGGCCTGGCCACTCTCAATAGGCTACTCCTCTCCACCCTCGAGTCTCCAGTTTCATCTATCTTCATAACGTCCAAACTGCTCTACTTCTCTTTCTTTCCCATCTTAACACCACATACTTGCACGTTGTGGTGGCTTTCTTTGAATGCTGACCCCTTGGCTTCTAACATCTTCTGTCCATACAGCATGGTGGCAAGTGGATGTCTATGCCAGTCTGCACATTTTTTCAAAGGGCAAGTCTGCAGGTGGCATAGACATCTTCAAATCTCTGCTGTCTTTCTCCTCCTGTGCTATGCTGCATTGTGTGTCTATGGTCCCTGTTTCCATGAAGCAGAAGAAAAGTCTGTGGGAATCTTTCAGCACCCATAACATGTGGTATGGTGGCATGTAGTTCTCTGTTTTTTTCCTCCCCCACTGTGCTGCCTGCATTTGATTTTATTTAATGTTTATGTGTCTTAGGCATAAAAGAGTTTTGGTCACCAAGCCAGGCAACATGCTAGGATGAACAAAGGACTGCCATCTCCTCTTCTTTTGATGGATATAAGAACACCACCACCAATAAGGTGTTCTTTTGCCCATTTCCAGTGAGGGAGACCAGTTTTAAACATAGGCTTACTTTGTCTGTTTTTCCAGTTAGTTCGTTAGGATTCTTACACTGTAGAAGGAAGCGAGAGCACAGGAATATGTAGACAGTCTAGACATAGAATGCATTAAATAAACAAACAGGAGTTCTATTTGTGAGAGAGCTTTAGTATAAGTAAATCTGGCTCTGGTGATATGGTCCATTTTCTGTCCTGAACTGGAACAAGCTTGTCAAGGGACTGAGGGATCCAGGAACTCTCATCAACCTTGATTGCAGCTAATGCTGTCTGTATGGTAATATAAGGTCCTTTCCAGGAAGGTAGCAGGACTTTTCTCTTGAATCTTCTTGATGTATACTTGGTCCCAGAGTTGGAATGAATGAAGATACTGAGGAGAGAACTGGAAGAGTGTCTTTAACCCTAGAATGAATTGAAGTCTCAACCTTTAAAAGAGATTGATTACTTATATTCTTAATTATGGAGTCTTAAACAGGGAAACAAGGTTTGTGACCTTCCAAACAAAATCTCACAGTGGTTGAATTCTGTCTTGTAAGATCTACATCTTGACATTAAAAAGGACCAGGGATAAAAAGGTTGGGCCAATTTTCACCAATTTTAAAAATCAATTTAAAAACAGTGAACTTAATAATCCAGTTTGTGCATTAGACCTGTTCAAAGCTCTGAGGCCAGTGGCCACAATAGTTTCAGGATTAGTTTAAGGCCTTTTTGAGCATTTGAGCTATGGACAAAGTAAAGGCTGGTCTACTATGTTATCCAACTAGCAGGGGCAGGCTAAATCTAGAAATAATTTCTTGTAAAAGAGTCTTGCCCACTGTCAGAGCATTCTCCCTCTTGGTAGGAAAGGCTTTATTCATCTTGAGAACAAAGCCACAAAATCTTAACAGATACTTATACCCAGCATGAGGACAGTGCAGCTCTGTGAAGTAGACTTTACATGACTTATCAGAGGCTATTCCCCTGAGAGTAACAGTGGCGATCCCCTTTAACCTCTGTATTAGATTGACCCGTGTACAGGAGAAACCTTCAGAGGCAGCTTCAGTGGTCTTCTCTAAGTTGCAGAATCAGGTACCTAGAATATAACTGGTTAGTCTGGTGGCACTGTAATGGGCAGTCTGGTGCAGTTGATGCACTTAAAACATGCAAAGACCATAGGGAGGATAATTCTTGAGTCTGCCAATATCTGCTATCCAGTTGTATGTATCCTGTTTTGCATCCTGGAAGTGGGGCATTGTCCTCTTATTCTTGTGAGTAAATGGGTTGAGGAGGAAGTTGAGGATCAGGAAAGCAACAGGAAAAAAAAATGGTAAAATTTAAAACAGAAACCTCTGCCTCAGTGTCTACCAAAACCCTAACTGGGTCACCTCCAATTGACACAATAACCATTGGTTCTTGCAGGCCTGAGAGAGTAGTGTCTCAGACCCTTTATTTTGCTTTATTATTCATCTTCCTTGTGTTTCAGAGGGTCATTACTTTATTCGCTTTGGGATGGATGGACATTCATTCCTGCAGTGTTCATTTTCCTTACAATATGCATCTTGATCTCTCTTCAGTTGATTCTTTGACAGTTTTTGCTTGTTTGTTTATGAATATTTCTACCTTGGATATGAGCAATATGAACAATAGAGACTTCAGAATGAACTGACTGGAAATCAGCCAGACTTATGCATCATTTATTAATTACTAACTGTTCAGCATGTCTATCTAATTTGTCAAGTCAAAGCTAGATAAACATGACCATGCCCCACCCAGGATGATTGTATCATTTGTAGATATTTTTGTTTGGTATGAAATGGAGGAGTGTAACTTCATAAACTAATTTTCACATCTTTTAAGCTTACAAGAACCTACCTAGTACAACTGTTCTTGATTCTATAATCACCACCCAACATTATGTGTTCTGATTACTTTTACTTCACAGTCTCATTAAGATATTTATTATCATTGGACTCTCTTAATGTGTAAGCAAACTGAGACTCAGAAAATTAATAAGCTTGTATGCAACTGTTTTGCTATATGATATTCTAATATGAAACAATTTCACAACTTTAATCAAAATGATCACATAAAGATAATGAGGAAAGGAACCATACACTAGAAGAAAATATTTACAAGAGATACACATGTCTCTTAATATATTAAGGAGTCTTTTTCTTTTCTTTTTGTATTAGATATTTTCTTTATTTCTGCTACATATTCAGGTGAAGGCATGAGCTCTAGGGGTACAGTTTAGTTCATATCCTTATTTCTCCTATAGCGTTTCAGACCCCTTCAGCTCCTTGGGTACTTTCTCTAGCTCCATCATTGGGGGTCCTGTGTTGAACCCTATAGATGACTGTAAGCATCCACTTATGTATTTGCCAGGCACTGGCATAGCCTCACATGGGACAGCTATATCAGGGGCCTTTCAGCAAAATCTTGCTAGCATATGCAATAGTGTCTAGGTTTGGTGGCTGATTTGGGATGGAGCCCTGGTTGGGTTAGTCTCTAGATGGTCCATCCTTTTGTCTTAGCTTCAAACTTTGTCTTTGTAACTCCTTCCATAAGTATTTTGTTCCCTATACTAAGGAGGAATGAAGTATACACACTTTAGTCTTCCTTCTTCTTGATTTTATTGTGTTTTGCAAATTGTTTCTTGGGTATTCTAAGTTGCTGGGCTAATATCCACTTATCAATGAGTGCATATCTAGTGACTTCTTTAGTGATTGGGTTACCTTACTCAAGATGATATCCTCCAGATACACCCATTTGCCCAAAATTTTCATAAATTCATTGTTTTTAATGGCTGAGTAGTACTCCATTGTGTAAATGTACCACATTTTCTGTATCCATTCCTCTGTTGAGGGACATCTGGGTTCTTTCCAGCTTCGGGCTATTGTAAATAAGGCTACTATGAACATAGTGGAGCCTGTGTCCTTATTACCACTTGGAACATCTTCTGGGTATATGCCCAGGAGAGGTATTGCTGAATCTTCCAGTTGTACTATGTCCAATTTTTTGAGGAACTGTCAGACCGACTTCCAGAGTGGTTGTACATGCTTGCAATCCCACTAGCAACGGAGGAGTGTTCCTCTTTCTCCACATCCTTGACAGTATCTGCTATCACCTGAATTTTTGATTTTAGCCATTCTGACTGGTGTGAGATGGAATCTCAGGGTTGTTTTGATGTGCATTTCCCTGATGATTAAGGATGTTGAACAGTTTTTCAGATGCTTCTCAGCCATTCGGTATTCCTCAGCAGATAATTCTTTGTTTAGCTCTGTACCCATTCTTTAATAGGGTTATTTGAAATTCTAGAGTCCAGCTTCTTGAGCTGTTTGTATATATTGGATATTAGACCACTATGAGATTTAGGATTCATATAAATCCTTTCCCAATCTGTTGTTGGCCTTTTTGTCTTCTTGACAGTGTCTTTTGCCTTACAGAAGCTTTGCAATTTTATGAGGCCTCATTTGTGTATTTTTGCTTACACCACAAGACATTGATGTTCTGTTTAGGAATTTTTCCCTGTGCCCATAACTTCAAGACTTTTCCCCACTTTCTCCTCTATAAATCACTGTCTCTGGTTTTAGTAGAGTTCTTTGATCCACTTAGATTGGAGCTTTGTACAAGGAGATAAGAATGGATCAATTTGCATTCTTCTACATGATAACCGCCAGTTGTGCCAGCACTATTTGTTGAAAATGCTGTCTTTTTTCTACTGGATGGTTTTAGCTCCCTTGTCAAAGATTAAGTGACCATAGGTGTGTGGATTCATTTTTGGGTCTTCAATTTTATTCCATTGATTTACCTGTGTGTTGCTGTATCAGTACCATGAAGTTTTTACCACAATTGCTCTGTAGTACAGCTTGAGGTCAGGCATGGTGATTCCATCAGAGTTTCTTTTATTGTTGAAAATAGTTTTTGCTATCCTAGGTTTTTTATTATTCCACATGAATTTGAAAATTGCCCTTTCTAACTCAGTGAAGAATTGAGTTGGAATTTTGATGGGGATTGCATTGAATCTGTAGATTGCTTTCGGCAGGTTAACCATTTTGACAATATTAATCCTGCCAATCCATGAGCATGGGAGATCTTTCCATCTTCTGAGATCTTCTTCGATTTCTTTCTTCAGAGACTGGAAGTTCTTATCATACAGATCTTTCACTTCCTTAGTTAGAGTCACACCTAGGTATTTTGTCTTATTTGTGACTATTGTGAAGGGTGTTGTTTCCCTAATTTCTTTCTCAGCTGGTTTATCCTTCTTGTAGAGAAAGGCCATTGATTTGATTGAGTTAATTTTATATCCAGCTACTGCAATAGAGATGTTTATCAGGTTTAGGAGTTCTCTGGTGGAATTTTTAGGGTCACTTATATACTATCATATTTGCAAATAGTGATATTTTGACTTCTTCCTTTCCAATTTGTATCCCCTTGACCTCCTTTTGTTGTCGAATTGCTCTGGCTAAGACTTCAAGTACTATATTGAATAGGTAGGGAGAAAGTGGGCAGCCTTGTCTGGTCCCTGATTTTAGTGGGATTGCTTCCAGCTTCTCTCCATTTAGTTTGATGTTAGCTACTGGTTTGCTATAGATTGCTTTTATTATGTTTAGTTATGGGCCTTGAATTCCTGATCTTCCCATGACTTTTATCATGAAGGGGTTTTGGATTTTGTGAAATTCTTTCTCAGCCTCTAATGAGATGATCATGTGGTTTTTGTTTTTGAGTTTGTTTATATAATGGATTACATTGATGGATTTCTGTATATTAAACCATCTCTGCATCCCTGGGATGAATTCTACTTGGTCGTGATGGATGATCGTTTTGCTGTGTTCTTGGATTCGGGTTTACGAGGATTTTATTGAGTATTTTTGCAGTGATATTCATAAGGGAAATTGGTCTGAAGTTCTCTTTCTTGTTTGGATCTTTGTGTGGTTTAGGTATCAGAGTAATTGTGGCTTCATAGAATGAACTGGGTAGAGTACCTTCTGTCTTTATTTTGTGGAATAGTTTGAGGAGAGTTGGAATTAGGTCTTCTTTGAAGGTCTGATAGAACTCTGCACTAAACCCATCTGGTCCTGGGCTTTTTTTTTTTTTTTTTTTTGGTTGGGAGACTATTGATGACTGCTTCTATTTCTTTAGGGGAAGTGGGGCTGTTTATATTGTTAATCTGATCCTGCTTTAAGTTTGGTACCTCATATCTGTCTAGGAAATTGTCCATTTCATCCAGGTTTTCTAGTTTTGTTGAGTATAAGCTTTTGCAGTAGGATTTGATGATGTTTTGGTTTTCCTCAGGTTCTGTTGTTGTCTCCTTTTTCATTTCTGATTTTGTTACTAACTATACTGTCCCTGTGTCCTCTAGTTAGTGTGGCTAAAAGTTTATCTATCTTGTTGATTTTCTCAAAGAACCAGCTCCTGGTTTGGTTGATTCTTTGAATAGTTCCTTTTATCCCCACTTGGTTGATTTCAGTGTTGAGTTTGATTATTTCCTGCAGTCTACTCCTCTTGGGTGAATTTGCTTCCTTTTGTTCTAGAGCTTCTAGATGTGCTGTCAGTGTGCTAGTGTATGCTCTCTCTAGTTTCTTTTTGTAGACAGTCAGGGCTCTGTGTTTTCCTCTTATGATCACCTTCATTGTATTCCATTAGTTTGGGTATGTTGTGGCTTCATTTTCATTAAATTCTAAAAAGTCTTTAATTTCTTTCTTTATTTCATCCTTGACCAAGGTATCTTTGAATTGATTGTTGTTCAGTTTCCACGTGAATGTTGGCTTTCTATTGTTTATGCTGTTATTGAAGATCAGCCTTAGTCCATGGTGATCTGAGAGGATGCATGGGAAAATTTCAATATTTTTGTATCTCTTGAGGCCTATTTTGTGACTGATTATATGGTCAATTTTGGAGGAGGTACCATGAGGCACTGAGAAGAAGGTATATCCTTTTGTTTTAGGATAAAGTGTTCTGTACATATCTGTTAAATCCATTTGTTTTATAACTTCTGTAGTGTCCATGTGTCTCTGTTTAGTTTATTATTTTATTTTTTTATTTTTTTTCTTTATTAGATATTTTCTTCATTTACATTTCAAGTGTTATCCAGAAAGTTCCCCATACCCTCCCCCATCCCTGCCCTGTCCATTGGTGAGATTGGAGTGTTGAAGTCTCCCACTATAATTGTGTGAGTTGCAATGTGTGCTTTGATCTTACTAAAGTTTCTTTAACGAATGTGGCTGCCCTTGTATTTGGAGCATATATATTCAAAATTGAGAGTTCATCTTGGTTGATTTTACCTTTGATGAGTATAAAGTGCCCCTCCTTGTCTTTTTTTTTTCAACATTTATTAGTTAATTTCTTCATTTACATTTCAAGTGTTATACAGAAAGTTCCCTATAACCTCCCCCCTCCCAGCCCTGCTCCCCTACCTACCTGCTCCCACATCTTGGCCCTGGCGTTCCCCTGTACTGGGGCATATAAAGTCTACATGACCAAGGGGCCTCTCTTCCCAATGATGGCCAACTAGGCCATCCTCTTCTATATATGCAGCTAGAGACCTGAGCTCAGGGGGTACTAGTTAGTTCATGTTATTCTTCCACCTATAAGTTTGAAGACCCCTTCAGCTCCTTGGGTACTTTCTCTAGCTCCTTCCTTGGGAACCCTGTGTTCCATCTAATAGCTGACTGTGAGCTTCCACCTCCATGATTGCCAGGCATTGGTATAGTCTCCCACGAGACAGCTATATCCGGTCCCTTTCAGCACTATCTTGCTGGCATATGCTATAGTGTCTATGATTGGTGGCTGATTGTGGGATGGATCCCTGGCAGCCGCAGTCATTGGGTCCATCCTTTGGATTCAGCTTCACACATGATCTCTGTAACTCCTTCAATGTGTGCTTTGTTCTTAATTCTAGGAAGGGGTGACGTGTCCACATTTTGATCTTCCTTCTNGCCATTTGCCTAGGAATTTCATATATTTATTGTTTTTAATAGCTGAGTAGTACTCCATTGTGTAAATATACCAAATTTTTTGTATCCATTCCTCTGTTGAGGGACATCTGGGTTCTTTCCAGTTTCTGGCTATTATGAATAAGGCTGCTATGAACATAGTGGAACATGTGTCCTTATTACCAGATGGAATATCTTCTGGGTATATGCCTAGTAGGGGTATTGCAGGATCTTCCGGTAGTACTATGTCCAATTTTCTGAGGAACTGCCAGACTGATTTCCAGAGTGGTTGAACCAGCTTGCATTCCTTGTCTTTTTTTATAACACTGAGTTGTAAGTCAATTTTGTTTGATATTAGAATAGCTACTCCAGCTTATTTCTTGGGACCATTTGCTTGGAAAATTGTTTTCCAGCCTTTCACTCTGAGGTAGTGTCTGTCTTTTCCCCTGTGGTGTGTTTCCTATAAGCAGCAAAATGTTGGGTCCTGTTTGTGTAGACAGTCTATTAATTTATGTCTTTTTATTGGGGAATTGAGTCCATTGATGTTAAGAGAAATTAAAGAAAAGTAATTGTTGCTTCCTATTATTTTTGTTGTTAAAGGGGATTCTCTTTTTGAGACTGTCTTCTTTTAGGTTTGTTGAAAGATTACTTTCTTGCCTTTTCTAGGGTGTAGTTTCCATCCTTGTATTGGTATTTTCCCTTTATTATCCTTTGAAGGGCTGGATTCGTGGAAAGATACTGTGTGAATTTGGTTTTATCATGGAATACTTTGGTTTTTCCATCTATGGTAATTGAGAGTTTTGCTGGGTTTTGTAGCCTGAACTGGCATTTGTGTTCTCTTAGGGTCTGTATAACATCAGTCCAGGATCTTCTGGCTTTCATAGTCTCTGGTGAGAAGTCTGGTGTAATCCTATGAGATTATCTTTATAAGTTACTTGACTTTTTTCCCTTAGATTATCTTTATAAGTTACTTGACTTTTTTCCCTTACTGCTTTTAATATTCTATCTTTAGTCCATTTGTTTTTCTGATTATTATGTGTCTGGAGGAAATTCTTTTCTGGTCCAGTCTACTTGGAGTTCTGTAGGCTTCTTGTATATTCATGGGCATATCTTTCTTTAGGTTTGGGAAGTTTTCTTCTATAATTTTGTTGAAGATATTTGCTGGCCCTTTAAATTGAAAATCTTCATTCTCATCTACTCCTATTATTTGTAGGTTTGGTCTTTTCATTGTGTCCTGGATTTCCTGCATGTTTTGAGTTGGAATCTTTTTTGTATTTTGCATTTTCTTTGAATGTTGTGCCGTGTTTTCTATGGATTCTTCTGCACCTGAGATTCTCTCTTCCATCTCTTGTATTCTGTTGCTGATGCTCACATCTATGCTTCCTGATTTTTCCTAGGGTTTCTATCTCTAGAGTTGTCTCCCTTTGGTTTTTCTTTCTAGTTCCCTTTTTAGGTCTTGAATGGTTTTGTTCAATTCCATCTCCTGTTTGGTTGTGTTTTCCTATAATTCCTTAAGGGATTTTTGTGTTTCCTCTTTAAGGACTTCTACCTGTTTAGCAGTGTTCTCCTGTATTTCTTTAAGTGAGTTATTAATGCCCTTCTTAAAGTCCTCTACCAGCATCATGAGAAATGATTTTAATTCCGAATCCTGCTTTTTGGATGTTTTGGGGTATCCATGACTGGCTGAGTTGGGAGTGCTGGGTTCTGATGATGGTGAGTGGTCCTGGTTTATGTTGGTAAGATTCTTACTTTTGCCTTTGCCATTTGGTAATCTCTGGAGCTTGTTCCTCCTGTGATTATGTTAGTCTCTGTCAGTAGCACTGGGATTCTAGCTCTCTCCTGCGTGTCAGTGGTCAGAGTACTGTCTCTAGGCAAGCTCTCTTCTTGCAGGGAAGGTACACAGAGTTCTGGAGTTCAAACCTGCCTCCTGGCTGAAGATGAAGGCCTGAAACAAGGCCCGCCCCAGAAGATGTGTTGTCTCTGCAGTCTGCATGCTCACCTACTCACCCTGGTCTCAGAGGGACCCGGAACACAGGATGGCTCCCTCACCCGCTCTGGTGGTCAGAGCCAGCCCAGGCAGCCACCTCTTCTCTTGTGGGGAAGGTGTCTGGGAGACTGGAGTCTGAAATGGGGTCTGTCCTAGTATCTGTGTAGCTTCTTCCTGTCTCAGAAGCTGTGTCGCTTCTGGAGTCTACTTGCTCACCCTCTGCAGTCCATATGCTCACCTCCACAGACTGGTCTCAGAGGTACCAGGGACACAGGATGACTCCCTCACCTGCTCTAAGAGTCTTTTATATATAAAGAACTCTTAAAAGTACAAGAGGTAAGAAAATGTCCATCCTGATTACAAAGTGATCCAACAACCTGCACAGATGCCTTATGATAAAAGATACACAGATGGCAAAGAAACATGTAAAAATGTACCATTCCATATGTTACCAGGATGTTAGGATAAAATAATAAAATAGTATATCTACTATATTAAAGTAATTCTAGTCCATAACAATTAAAATGCCAATTCTGTTGAAAAGTGGCATAAAATGGTTCAGCTACTTGGAAAGCAGTTTGACATTGTCTTATAAAAACACTGGGCATACTGTGAACAAGACAGCTGGCATTTGTACACCTTACTGCTTATCCAGTAAGTAGAAACTGTGGACTGTGGAGGCTGCTGATGTGTTAGAGTAGTCACAGCTATGACAAGCCTGGCCCCATAATGTTACATGGCCATAGCAGAGGAAGTTGTGCTTGTACCAGGCAGAGGAAGGTCTGGGAAGCTTCTCTTCTTTCTATTCACTTTTACTGCGAACCTCAAGGGCTATAAAAAAACAATTCACTAAAAATTAATTAAAACATACTGTTAGACCATTAAAGGCAGTCTGTTTTCTGGTTGAGCTAGGTTTAAAACCCCAGACACCCTGCAAGGAACAGTAGGCATTTTGCCACACTCCTGGACACCAGGCTCCTGACATGAGGACACAGCTCTCTATAATTCTGTGGTCATTAATCTTATAAGGGCATCACCCTTCATAGGTAGAGGATGTGACCACAGATCCTGTAGCCTCAAGACAGCTCTCCATTTTAATGAGGTACCTAAAGGCCTGAATGGCTTAGCCAATTAAGCTCCCCTTCCCAGACATTCCTCCCTACAAAAGGTATTTAACCTCAAGTCCACCCTGAGAAAGTGGGGTACAGTTTTACTCATCACAACTCTCCTCCATGACAATAAATTCCTTAAAGCCATGGACTGTCTCTTCTCATCTTCTCAATCAGGATCCATGGGAAGCAATGGAGCAGGTCTTTGTCTAAGAGCCACATCTAATCTCCTGCAGGAGGCCTCTCAGCACTCCCAGCCAAGGACTGTTGAGAAAGCCAAGGTCTACTCTCTCCTCCCTGGGGGACCCAGCAGGAGCTCACTCCAGCTTTCCCCTTCAGCCCCAGTCTATATCCAGCCCACAAGCCCCTCCTCCATTCTCAGCTCTTCTAAGGCATCCAGCAGCATTTGTGGTACCCAAGAGTCTGAGAACCTGATGGCTCTGGCAGTCCCCTGGGACCTCAGACTGCGCTTCCCCCATCCCTGGAGCAGGGGTCCCATGGCTTCTTATAGCCCATTGCCTGCCTGGTTGCCAGCGTGGGCTATGTGTAGTCCAGTCCCATGTCTAGACACAGGGACCCAACCATTTAACCCACAATGTTTTGTTAGTTCATTGTCAAGGTTTATTGAGATGGTTAGCTAACAATGACTGACTACAAAGTGATCCATGGTTTACACTTGGACAACTGCTTGTTTTCTTCATTATATAGATGTGGAAAAACATAATAACTTGTATCTACCTTTAGAGTAACATTAAGATCAATTTTCCTATTAAAATTCCTCAGTGTCTCCATCCCTACCCTTCTCTTGAACCTCAGGAAAGCTGGAGGGCAATATTTTATTTAGTAGATCTTTATAAATTTATAGCTCTTCTAAGGACTCTACTGACTTATAACTACCAGCTAAATGTTGGGTAGTTGTATGGAGATGAAATTAAGGGGAAACCACTTCAACTACAAAAGTAAGGTTATATACATTTGAGTACTTTTTCTTAAAAAAAAAAACCTACTGTATTAAATATATTTATTTTAAAAATATATTATGAATAGCCCTTTTCTTCCACAGTTAATCATGACCAGATTATTCTGTGGTTATACTGACTTTGAACAAGGCTTATTTGATGAGGACATCCCAGTGAGTTTGTAATTAATCCTTTGTATAATAATGACAATGTTCCAGAGCCTCTGTATGCCCTGGCCCTGTGGGTACTGTTTGCATTACTTTTGGTCCAGCAATGCTTTTGATTAACCTGTTGTAAATGCCAAGTGCACAGGCTCTGCTTTGAGTTCAACCCTGGAGCCATGAATTGCTTGTCCATTTATAAATAAAATGTGGGACATGATGAAGCTTGAGTGAACATATTGTTTGAATCTCTTGGATCTTGTTCTCACACATATGTGCCAAAGCTGTTTGGCAAAGTATAAGTTGAATGGGATGGTAGAACTGTTTATAGCCCCATGGGAGTAGGAGGGCTGAGAACTGGGCTGGCATTGCTTCTGAGTATTAGAAAATAGTAATGTCCTGAAATTTTCAGTGCATTCTTCTGAAGGAGTACTCTCTTCCTGGCTTGTTAGTATAACTGTGACAGTAGGTTTGAAATATACTTAAGGAAAGTCGAATTTAGAAAATATATTCAGACATTGTCTAAATAAGTAGACTTTCACAGAAACCAGAAAGCAACTTTCATTTTTTCTAAGTTGAAGTTTTTTCAAGCTTATCATCTTTTGAAAGGATAGTGTGTCTGGCCTACTGAATATCATATTGTAGGATGTTTTCCTCTATAACAGGGTCATTTTCTTAGAATTAGATCACAACAGAAAAAAAATTGTTAAATTATTACCAAAAATGAGAAGCATCTTTTTAACAGCAAAAATGCTGAACATCTGGCCTAGAATCTGCCCACAATTCTGATCTTACCATGTTCTGAGTTGAGAGAAAGCAGCTATCAGGCCTTGGATGCCTCCTAGGTAATGTCCAGAAAAATGAAGTTAAGTTCACCTATGTCGTCGAGACTATTTCTTAGTTCTCATGGTTTAGAGTTCCTTGTACACAAGCTAGAATGTCAGTAGTCAATGTTAGGTGTCCCTCTTTCTTGGTTTGATGGAGGATCACAAGGACATTGACCATTCTTATCTGACATTCACTAATGGATAAAGAGACCACATGAACAACCTGAGTCTCTAACCTAATGTGAGACAACACACTGTAGTTTTAAAAGAATCTCAAACATTACAAACTATTGTAAATTCTCCTGGCTCCTGTTCAGCACTTGACAATAAGACTATTAATGAAGATACCACATGTTTGAGTCAGGATATAAAGAAACCAAGTTATTACCAACCGGAAAAATTCATCCCTACTGGTTAGCTTTTATAGTGCTAGAAGGCCCTATGCTCATTATTAGAGGAGAAAATGTAAGCATCAATCAAACCAAGCTGTTAACTCTGTAAGCTATACTAATTATTTGCCCTGGCAAGACATGCCATCTGGTGCCATAGTGGCATGAGCATCATAGGAGTAACAAACCCATTTCTGCTTGGGTTTGAGACCCACTTCAAAAGATGTAGCCAATATCTGGGACAGTTATATGGGCTGATAACTTATAATCAGAGAGATCATAGGCCCTAGAGACAGCCTGCTACCATTATTCTAAATTGATATAATATTAAATTGTCTCCTACTGACCAATAAATTAGACAAGCTACTCTTTGCAGTGAATGTAATCAACACAGAGTAGCCAAAGTGAAGAGAATAAGAGACCAGAATATTCAGTCCTAAGAAAACCCATATATACTACACCCAACCTCCATAGGCTCAGGGATCACTGCAGAAGAGGGAGAAGAAAGAGTGTAAAAGCCAAAGGTGGTGGATGACTATGAGGACACAATATTGTCTGTGCATAGCAGGGCAACTACATATATAAACAAACACAGTTGTGATAGCATTCTGAGATGTGGCAATCATAAACCACACCAAGTCCCAGTAGGAAGAGATGAATTAAGCAAAAAATTACACCCATCCTGGAGGTGCTATTGGCCATTTTTAGATTCTTTGGAAAAATGTCAAGTGGGTCGGATAGAAAACAGGAATGCATTTGGAGGGAAGTTTTTGGGGAGGGTGAATATAATTAAAAAAACACATTGTATTAAATTCCCAAATGAACTAATAAAGATTAATAATTAAAAAATTAAAGATACTACAGTATATGTGGTTCTCTTAGAAAGTCCCTAAGCTGGTAACTATTATTGTTCACAGCTTATTAGAGAACCAGATTTTTAGGTACTACCTAAATCTACCTTCCCCAACCATGAAAATAACCATAGATAGTATGCTGGCTATTTTCTGTCAACTTGATATAAAGTAAAGTTCCTTGATTAGAAATTGATTCTTTTAGATTGACCTATGGCCATATCTGTGGAGGTATCTGTTTTTAAAAAATAGTAACATGCATGGGATGGCAGGGCCCAATGAGTTGGTAGTACTATCCTTTGGCAGCTTGGCCTGCATTGTATTATAAATGTAGCTGAGGAAGCCAGGGAAAGCAATTCAGGGAACAATGTTCCTCTATGGTTTCACTTCAAGCTCCAGCCTTGTGTTTCTGCCATAGCTTCTCTTCATGATGTAAATTTTACAAAATATTAAACGATTTCCTCTGCAAGTTTCAGAGAGAAGACTTGAGTTTGGTCATTCCAGAAACTATCCTTTTTTGGAGCTCCAAATAATGGAACTACAAATATCACAGACACTTTAGTATTGAATTTTGTATGGCTATTGACAGCTGTTGAAACTTTCTATGTTCTAATTCTTTGAGAAGGCAAAACAACAACAACAAAAAAATGCATCAATCACATCAGTTTACTATCATCCCAAAATATGTTGGATTTGGAAACAACATCAAACTTGGTGACTCAAACTACAACAACTTTTTCCTATGATATGCTAGACATTTGCATTATGATTCATCCTCTCATTGAAGTTAAAAATTAATAGGACTTATGAAATGGCAGAGGCACAAAAGAGGATGCTAGTCACACAAGGACAATTCAAGTCTTTGTTCATAATGCACTTGCTAACATTCCACTGGATAAACATAAGTCACATGGTCAAACCTTAAGTAAGCCAAGTGGTAGGAAAACATACTTCCCTCTTTTTAGCAGGAGGAATTTCAAAGTGATACTGTGAATCACCAAGAACTGAGCGACTGATATAATTTGTTAGATAGATACTATCTTCCTTTGAAAACATGGAGTCCTATTGTAGCACCTCCCACACACATTTGTGTTGGCTGATCTCACAAAATATTCCAAAATATTCCTGGAATTAATATCTCTTTTTTGGAGAAAGGATCATCCTTCCCCAGAACCAGGTGTCTAGGAGTGTACAGAGCACCACCCCCACTGTTGCTCAAGGGCTGGCAGGATCACCTGAGATCTTGAGGGACAAATTCATGAGCCTCACCTCAGCACTACTGAATCCGAAACTTTGGTAAAAGGTTCAGGAATCTGTAGATTTGAATGTTCAGTTTGCGCTGGGTAGTTTTTTTGTGTGTGTTTGTTTTTGTCCACTTGATACAGGCTACAAGTCTTAATTGATGTGGGAGAGCTATCCTATGTGGAGTAATGTTACCCTTGGGAAGGTGGTCCCCAATTGTATGTAAAAGCAGACACAGAAAGCCACAAGGAGCAAGCCAGTAAGCAGCACTTTTCCATTACTTCTCCTTTAATTTATTGTCTCCAGGTTTGTCTCCTTTACTTACTGTCTGCCTTGAGTTTCTTCCCTGAATTACATTCACGATAAAAACCCTTTCCTTTCTGAGTTGTTTTTGGTCTGTGTTCTATAATAGCAGTAGGAACCTAATTAAGACAGATGCTGGTTCTAGCTCATGGAATATTGCCATGACACATACCAGACTGTGTCTTAGGGAAGATTGTGTAAGAACTTTAGAACTTGGGCTAGAGAACCCATTGATTATTAGAGCTTAGAGAACTATTATGGAACTTTATGTGGTAAGGCCGAGAGCAATACAGTTGAAAGAGACTTGGCTTATGAAGTTTCAGAGTCTGTTAAAAACTACTAGAGCTATTTGATATTTTGAATTAATATTCAGGGGTTCTTGTCAGTTAGTGCTATAGAACCAGCTGTGATTAAGAATAGAGAAGCATCACTGAAGCACAATATTCTGTCAAGTGTTGCTGCAAAGTCAGTGTACTAACACTATAGTGTAGGAGGCAAAGGCTGTACCTCATGCTAACAACCAAATATGGTTATGTGGAAAAGTTTTCTACATAGTACTGTTCTGAAGGTATGAAGTTGTCATGGAAAGCAACTGAGGCTTGGCATTCGGAGAGGCCAGGAGAGGCAATTTGTGAATGTTGTGACTTCAGATGCCACAGGAACTCAAGCGTATTGCTGATAATAGTACCAGGGGATCATCCCCCACAACAGCAGCAGCTGTAGGATGCAGCCCTCCTGAGGCAGTGACAAAAACTGTGTTGCTATGGGTAGCCAGAGAAGTAGAAGTGCCCAACGTACATCTGATACTGCACTTTCACACTTGTACTTTGATTTTTGGCTTGATTTGATTGTGATTATTCTCTGATTCTTCTATCGTAAGAAAATGTGTAACTTAATTTTTTATTTTTCAGGAGCCAGTTGAGTGATTTTGGATATTTTAGAGAGGCTTTTGGGTATTTTAAAGAAATGGAACTTTAAAGTGTTTTGATTTTTAAAGGCTGCAATGTTTAAAAGGGTGAAACGTATTATATAGTGATATTAATATTAAGATGACATCTTATGGGCAACGAGAAAGGAAATGTTTATCTATTTTCACTTTTCCTTGCTTTCGCAAGTTTGGAATAAATGTTTTCATTTTTATACCTACATAGAGGATGGTTTTGGTTTTACTATGTACTGAAGGAGCTCCTGTCTGAGCATACAGAAATCTTCAATAGTATCACACTCTCAAGATGACAACAGTTACATATTTCCATTTGTCAATTAATATAATTATTTTACCCATTGAAAATATGGTGTCTAACAATATTATTTTATATGATTTAATTAATAACAACTGGGGGGAGGGGATTTTTGGGATAGCAGTTGAAATGTAAATTAAGAAAATATCTAATAAAAAATACAAAAAATAAATAAATAACAACTAAAGAAAGATACTGTTTCTTTACTGCCATCTCATTTTCAGAGAACAAAACTGTGTTTACAGTGCTGAATATCAGCACAGTATTTCAAAGATGAAAATACTGTCAGAACTCTTCACAAAATATATGTTGGTTATAGGAGCTAAAACAAGAAAGAAACAAACAAAGGAATGAGAAAATTGCCCCCAGGATCTCCTGCCAATTCCTTCTTGGAAGTCTATGCATATGTTCTATGTTGATAGTGTCACTTCTAATACTGAATAAAATTATTGGCACAACAGTAGTTTAAACACTGAAGAAATTTGAGTTCTTACAGACCAAGCAAGTACATACAACACAAGATATGTGTAATTCATCTTCATGGCTGGTTATGTATTTGTGGTCATTAAGACACTGACTGAGAGTCTCTTTATTCATTTGATTACAACTAAGGGTTTAAATCTCTGTAAGGGATGTTGGGATGAGCTAGTTAGCGCTGTCTGATAATCCACAGACAGGAGTTTGTCTTCTTCTATGTAAATGTCAGCAATAATCTTCAGGTTCACATTTACTCTCTTATTGGATATAACAAATGGGTGTACCTTAAGAAACAGAAGGGGTCTTCTACTAGCCTGGGAAGCATGGGCTCTGCTCTAACTCAACACCACCTACAGACAGTCTTGCCAGTGTTGCTGTCAGTCTTTATGCACTAATCCATAATTTAAGGATCAAATGTAGAGTCACTCGTCTCCTTTTCTTCCTACTCCAATCCATGGGAACCACCAACTTTCATTCCTGAATGTTTCTAGAATTCACTGTCTTTTCACTCCTTCTGTCTTTATTCATCCCCTGTCTAACTTTTCCCAGTTCAATCTTTGCCAAATATACTTGTTCTCCTTTGTAGTCATTGTAATTGCTCTTCATAACCTTGTGACACTGTGATTTCTAGTGTTTTATGCTGCCTTACCCATCCACTAGGAGGATTTCCAAAGAGAATGCTCTAAATGACTTGATAGATGAATGTTAGGATACACAAACACACATTTATGAAGAAACGAACATGTATCCTCACTCAGTGTGAGAAGTGATGGGATCCTTATTCTTTGCCTGTATATGAAGATGAAGTAGCCAAGAAAAGAGAGAGAATAGATAACACTGAGGAGTAGATGACAGTGTGTTTATGAACAAGCTCAACTGATTTTAAGTAATGCCATCCAATTTTAATCAAAAATTACTGTCACAAAATCGAGGAAGTGGTATACCAAGAAACGAGAAAGGGCAGAACTGGAATTTTTGTCTTCTATGTCCTTGATGCAAGCTCTGTATCAGACATTATGAACTAGAAGCTATGAGAACTAAATTAGATTCAACAAGTTAGCAAAGAGTGGAAGTTATCAAGATATTTATTTTAATTGTTAGCAAATATTTTCTAATTGTATATTCTATGCTATGAGATATTTCTTAATGATAATTGCTAGGTTCAAAGCACCCCTCACCAAAAAACAAAGAAACAAACAAAAAACAAAAACAAAACAAAGAAACAAACAAACAAACAAACAAAAACTGGCAGTGCGGCTGACAAGGGCAACAACCTAAACAGAAAGACTTTGGCTGAGTAAACAAGGATTGTTTTGGGGTTAAAAAGCCTAAAGGCTGGTATTGTTTACAGGAGCCTCCCTTAATCCAAACTCAAAGGTCAGCCATCTCAGGGTAAGACATCTAGTTCCCTGTCAGTAAAAATAGGCAGTATCACCTCAATGACCCTCATTCTGCTGACATAAAGTCAATGACTTCCCAACTCTGCTGATATAAAATATGTTTACTTTCCCTTGGTTTTGCTTTTATCTCACCTCCCGAGAGACAGCCTTGGCAGTTTGATCCCAAATAAACCTTTCCTTCTACTTACAGAATGGTCTAGTTAGGTGGTCTCACTGGATCCTCACTTAGAATAACAGAATAAAAATAAATAAGATGTGACAAAAACAAATGGTATTTTTTTGATATTTGTTACTTATTTTTTACATTGATCGAATATTGTATGAAACGCTAGCTCATAGGGTATTGGAGACTCCTCATCATAGCATGCCAGAGCATTGTCTATCACAGTTCCTAGCTCTAGCTTACTGATCAATACCCATTCCTCCTCTCACTAGACTCATCAGACATCCGTACGTCTTGGGGCATCTTCATGCATCATTTCATCTTTCCGGGTCTCTCTCTCTCCTTACCCTACTATGAAAAGCAAAACTAGAAAACCATTTTTAAAAAGAATTTTATGATATTTGATTGTTATATATTGATGTATTATATAATTGTTTTTCTGTCTCTATTATTTTACATGTAACTAGACTTCAACCTTTCCAACAGTTTTAAAAAGAATATTTTTAAACTGTCACCGGTGCTATGCTTATCACACTCCTTCTTCATTTCCTTTTCTTCTTTACATAACTGTTTCACCAAAGTCATAAACAAACCCCTGGGCTTATGTCACTGTCCCATCATGACCTCTTAAATGCTGGGACTATTGGCAGACACCTCAGTACACTACTTCTGCTTATTTATGTCTTTTTATGTTCTTTGAAATTGTGGAGATTATTTGAGTGGCCCTAACATATTGGCCGTACACTCTAGCACTGAACAACGTATTCACTTTTTCTCATTTTTTCTGTGGATAGAATTTATTTTCTTCTCATTAATGTGCACACCTTACTCTAATCAACATCAGATTTAGGTCTCAGAGGATCATGCAGCTCATTTACTCTCATCCTAAATCATTCTAGAATGGTCAAATTTTCAATTCTCATCCTGGAAAAAAATGAATATATAATCTAACTGTAAATTTTTGCTGTATACTGCTTCTTTGTATATATCATACTCTTGTAATTCCTCGACTTTACACTTGCTGCTTATAGGGATCTGTGGGCTGCAAAGAGAAAAATAGAGAGGTTACAGAAGTGGTTCATGACTAGTCTGTACTTGGGTTGAGATGGCAAGGCTGAAAGAGATGAAAGCTCCAATTTAAGTTTGCTAAATGCAGATGATTACATAAGATACTACTTGTGACACACTAAGGTAATTCTTGGCAATATTCAGCACTAATCTCTTTAAGCAATGACAGGCATAACCTCTGATGCTTATGAAATGATAATGTGAAATGACATTCTCCAAGCATAACAGTTATTACCATCTTTATCAGAGCAGCTGTGACTACAGTTAAGAGAAGTTTAGATGTTGTTTGCTGAAGTTCTTCCATAAAAGAAGGGGTTGGGAAAGTCACCAGACAGTTGCTGGATATTTCAGCCACTTCTCATATATCTCCCCACTAGCTGTGTGTCATTATGCTCCAGCTAAATGCTGTCTTTGGAGGGGTTACATTGAGAGAATTGAAGATCTAATGAGCTGTACATCTATGTAGCTATAATAAATTTTCACCCGTGTTGGGTGATTTTTCAGGGATGCAGCTCTTTTGGGGTCACCAAATAAACTCATTGGTTTGCCAAATAGGACTTGGGTAGAATTACTAGTTTGTCCTCTTGGTGGTATCCTTATGTGCATTAATGTTTATGTCTACCTAGCATTCATGAAATGATCTGTGTGTACTGCAGTGTGTATTTTATAGAGACCAACTGATTTAATGACCACAAAATCCCTGTAAGGCTAACTCTCATAATTTCCACATTACCTCAGAAGAAACATAAAAGGTTGAAGTAGCTCACCCAGGTTCTATACCTGGTTGACCATCACATGAAGCAAAGGTGCTTCGCTCTGCCAAGGTATGACCTATTTTCCTTGATCTTTCTCTTCTAGGGACTGGACATTCATTTCCCTCCTGGACCTCTGCTTTTGGTAACATACACAGTGATGTTCTAGTTGGCTTAAAAAACTCATTCCTATAATCTGATAGAGAGATCCTCAAGGCAAGCTTATATTTGGTGATTACTCTAACCTCAGGGAATAGAAAATCATCAAGTTCAAGAAAAATATTCATACTGGGCTAAAATTTTAAAATTATCTTGTCTGTCTGTCTGTCTGTCCGTCTGTCTGTCTATTTTTCCAGTGTTACTTATCTCTTCAAATCTTGGTTTTACATGAAATTGAAGAAAGTTGAGCTCCTGAGACAAAAAAATCATTTGTTCAAAAATAATGCCTTTCAAGTTTTCCACTGTAGAACTCCACCTGCTGTCTCTGTAGGATTTGAGTCACCTCTCCTAATCAGCCATGGTGCACTTGGATTCTCAGGGAACAGAGAAGCTAGAGATCAGGGTCTCAAGCAATGGTGAGTATGGTGGGTATAAATGACCAGGGAGACTTTGCCAGAAAACAACTCATTTATTAAAATGGCAGGGCTAGTTTTTATAACTTGAGTCAGGCATAATGGGAGGGAAAAAGACAAGAAAGAAGATGTAGCCAATTTTCAGATGCAGACCTTACTGAAGAGAGGCACTGTTAATGACACACCAATTAAAATACCAATTCATTCAGGAGGAGGAGAAGGAAGTTCTAAGCCCATCAGATTAGCAGAGTGCCAGTTACAATATTTCTGAGAAGTCAGTTTTCTGGCAGGGAAACAAAAGCCTAACTGGCTTTATGATGACATGGCCTTTGTCTCTATAGGGTTGAATAGGCACAAGTCTGACTTGGGTAGGGAGTGGCCCACTCCTGCCATGCTCTCTAAGAGCTTGTCTTGGGTGTGGGCAGTGCTTTAACATCCCTTATCTGGCTTGGAAACCTACAATAGGGCAGTTATAGGTGGTGGACTTGGGATGTTCAGAAATGAGGTGGTTAAGGTTTTGTCCTTAATCCTTCAGCCAGATCAGAGGGTAAAGGGGAAGGTTAATCAAGAGCACATCTTATAAATCCATAGTGCAAGAATGTATCCTACTTCAGAATTTCCATGAAAGCACTTTATATTGGAATCAGCATGGCTCAGTTGGAAATATAGACATGTGATAAGCTTTAGTTCATGACTGGGCTTGAAAAATTATATCAGGCTATAGTTAATTAAATGGGAGGTATATGCGCTCTTCATACATAAACCACAAGTATGGAACTTTCTTCAAATCCTTACTGTCTCTCTGCTCTAAGCTGCAGAAACAGAAAGGAGGCTGTTTTCATCTTTCTTGGGAACTAAGGAAGGAAACAGGCAACATAGCATGATAGGAATAAAGCTTGTGCAAAACTGTAATTGCTTCTTCTCTCTTTCCATGCTATTTTGGTGAAGGGAAAATTTAAAGTTGAAAGTTGATTCATGAATGCTATGATAGGTTATAAATTTAAGCCAATAAGAGCTATGTCTCTAAATGTCCTGAAGAGGATGTTAATTTTGTGAATTTTTATCATTATAGTAAGCTATATATTTTTCCTTTAGCGTTTTATTTTATTTTAGTTCTTTTTTGAAGGAAGAGTTTATTTAGCTTATGATTCCATCATGGCAAGAGTAACATGGCAGCAAGAAACAGGTGTGAGAGTTGGAACAGGATGCTGTTG
>LR752111.1:41044-72251 GCA_902729485.2 Mus minutoides | reverse complement strand
CAATCTCGCCATGCTACCTTCTTCAGTTTTCAGGGTTGATTAGTGATTTTGAGTGATGTAACCTTGAGACGTTTCTATTTTTAGGACTTGTGGTTTAGATCCCTGGAAAACTAAATTTTTTATTAGTCATGTTGTTTTTGTATTTTTACTGCTTAGGATATATACTATAATTAGAAAAGTCTAATATAGGTTCATCCTTATAGATACATTTAAATAAACCTAACTGTTTGTGTAGCTTATTTGTTGGTTCTATGAATGTTTACTCTTACAAAGAAGAATTAGTTACAGGGTACCATTAGCTAGATGGTGCTTACATATTTTCTTTAAAATTTGTATGTAAACAATCTCTTTAATGGACAAAGGGTTCTAGACTAGTACTCTTTTAGTCTCTTTTATATGATTTTACAGCTACTTTACACTGGACAGCTGACTTGACTACATGATTTACTTTAGCCTGAGATGTCCTAGAGCAAATATAACATAAGCAGTAGCTTCAAGATTATTTGAGATCTTTTACTTGTTTTCCTAAGGATATGGTAGTCTTGATCAACTTTGACAAGCTGGTCTCAGAGCACAGTCTAGCTGACTAGAATTATGCAGACATGAGTGATCCTGCCATGGATCAGCAGATCAACATCTGTAAGTAATGTTTCATCAAACAAATTCTGCATGTGTGAAATACACTGTGTTTAACTTACACTATTGTGTAAATAGGAGTAGATGCACCTCCCATGAACTGGCTACCATCAGAAAATAAGGAATACACTTTAGTGTACATTTATTCATTGGGAAAATAAGACTCATATATAGGTGTTGAAATTTTGATTAAACTCTAGTGTTACAAGGCTCAGCCATTTGCTACATCCTTTCATATGTCTAATTTTTATTTTGCACAGTAGCAAGAATATCTATTTATGAAAATGGAGTGGGAGTGCTGTCCCTAACCTTCCTCTGTCCTCTTCTCCTTTCTTGTTAGAGATTTGGCAGTTGGTCATAAGTATGAGGTAATCTTTTGAGGGAGATATCTAATTCTTCATCTGAAAATGTACTAAAGGCAACAACAGTTTCTGATATTCATGAGCAGGGCAGAAAGTCCCTGTAAAAAGCAGCCTGCCACTTGACAGTACATCTTGAAAAAGCTTCATCAACAACCCTCATTACTGCCAAGAAGCACTCTATCTCTCTAGAATGAGGACAAACCATCTCTCAGCCCGATTCAAAGGCTCCAAGGCGACAGCTTCACAAACCAAACATTTCATTTCTCACTCTAGAGGCTTTTTAATTGTTTTATTATATGCTCCACAATCTGTTCCTAGTCTGTTCCTACAGAGTTAATGTTGACTGATTAGCGCTTAGGACCTCTGTTTGGAGCAGTGAAGGCAGAGATGGAATAAGTTGTATCACAGTGGTACTTTCATGGAAGTAGTGTGAGAACCACTCTTCCTTAGTAAATTGTGATATGATCTTAGTCAAGGCAAAAGTAAATATTGCTTGCATAATGCTAGGCTGGTGAGAAGGCTCAGTTGGTAAGGTCACTTGGCAATAAACCTAATGACCTGAATTTGATCCTGTGACTCACATGATAAAAGGAAGGAATTAATCCTTGCAAGATTTCCTCTGAGCTGCACATTTGCACTGTGTGCATATCCACTCACATGGGTATATGAAATGTATAGTGTCAAACAAGTAAGAAAAAATAATTAATGCTATACATTAGGTGACCAGAAAGCTATTATAAATCTTTGCATAGATATTATATACTTACATGGAAATCATAAGTTTTTCTTTAAGAAGGCTGAGTACAAATGTTTGATGTTTACCATTTTTATAGAACAATGGAAATGTTGTTACTGATGAGTAGGAAGGAAGCATGGGTCTTTGCTAATAAAAGGTTGCCAAATGTCAATGATGGCCTTTTCAAGCATAGAAGAGATAGTAGCAGCCAATACAATTGTCTTTAAACACATTTCTAAAGTATTGGAAATTTAAATTGCCTGACTGTACACTATATGTGATATGTGCATGCACACCATATCACACTGGGCATTATTATCCATGTCATCCTCTTTTCATTGCTCTTTCTTCAGCTTACTGTAAGGTAGCCACTTTTAAATCAGGTAGGGTGCTAATGACTGGGACTTAAGAGCAACTTGAGTGCAAATTTAAATTTACTATCTCAATCTCTGTTCTGCACAGCCTTGGATAGCTCAGAGTTTCAAGAATTTCAGCTATAAAGTGGAAAATAGAAAAGTAAAAGCTAACATGACATTACAAAGAACTGTTAGTATTCACTGTTTCTATTCATAATTGCTAGCAAATTACAATGGTCAAGATATCTACTTGTTGATCAATGGATAATGAGAATGTAGCACATTTTCACAATGGGATATTGCTCATCTGTTAAGAAATAAATGAAAATTTTCATTTGCAATGATGAAGGAGTAAATGATGGAGCTAGAGACAGTGTTTCTGAATTAGGTCTCCTCTGTAATCGTATAGATACTTGATGAGGATGTACAGCCTGTCTTTCCCTTGCTTTCCCCATGTTTTAACTTCTAGAGAAGATCATGGTTGTTGTGGTAGGGAGGCCTGGGAGTATAAGATAACTTTTAGTACTCAGATTTTTAGAGTGGCTCTATGAATCCACAAGCTGGTTAATGGACCCTGATTTCTTGGGCATTTGCCTTTTATAGCTGGCTGACCTGTTAGCTGATTTTTTTATAATATAGTTGAATTTCTTCTATCCATTCAGTGGCTAATGAGTCCTTGCTGGGTAAAGTACCGCAGTTGAGAGAGAAAAAAAAGCCTGTTTAAAAGATGGGGACTTTTATGTTTTTAGAAGAAAATCACTTTTATAGCCTGTGTTTATGATTTTGCGACTATAGCAGAATGACCACTGAATAGGGAAAGAGAGCCCATATCCACAACTTGGGAGAAAAGTTGTTTATTTTTTTTCTTTATCGCTATAAAACTTCCATTAGCTAATATCTGCAAGACCAGAGAAGGTTGAACACCTGAGCATGGGGAAAAGTTATGTTGCTCATTTCTTTTTTTAAATCAGAAAGCAAAAACTGGACCTTTCCCATTTGTCTAACTTCCTGCTGACACTACTATTTTATGTTACCATTAATGTTTAAAGTATTATCTGTAAAGATGTCATAGCAGTTTGTTTTAAGCTCTCAGCTCTTGTGCAAAGCTGAGAACTATGTATCTGTTACAGAAAAAGGCTCTTCAGGTTCACCTTAAGTGCTAAGTACTTTGTTGAAAATAGAAGAAGTCATTCCTAGGGTCCTCTCCAGAAGGATACATGTGCAGCTGAAAATAAACTACATTAGAAATAACTACTAGGTTCAGTTTTAAAATTTACTTTTAAAATTCTTTGTCTGAATAACAGTTTTCTATTATTATGAGAAGGAATAAAGGAGTAGATATGGTATCCAATTCTAAGCCATTCCCTTCTCTACCTTTTTGTTTTTTTAATATCAGAAATGTTTGTAAAATGTGAAACAAAATGCCACAATTGAAAAAAAAAAGTTCAGATTTAGATTGTAGTACCCTCTCAAAGATGAAATCACTTTTATATTTTGTTGGCAAATACTTGATCAAATATGAGAAATGTGTGTATGTAGATTCCTTTGGAATATGTGCAAGAATGGTACCTTGACTGAAGTGGTATACATAGGCATTTAGAATCCAAGTTCAGAACAGCTTCATCTCAGATCCCACGGAGCTTTGCTAGCAACACTACTGAGCTGTCTATTCCTCTTCGAGATGTGACATGTGCACACAGGTACCCTCTAAAGACAATTGATTTCTTTGGAAATCAGGTTTAACCTCAAGAATTTATTCTGTATGCTTTCTGTGACAGGCCTACTATCTGTACAAGAGTTTCACTGTTTTCCAAAGTGCTTCCCTTCTGAAGAACCAATGCATTTGGAAGATCATTTCCTCTGCAGGACTGTCAACAGGGAAACTTTGGTTTCCCTGTAGGGTAGGTAGCTCCTGCTGTGTATGACATGACTGAGGATAGGGAATTCGAGCAGGAGGCCAGATATTCACCGAGTTCTAAGTACTGAGTATGGAACACACTTGCACAGGGTCTTCTTTTTGTTGTTATGCGTGTGTACCCATCCTGAAGCAAATGCACACCCATGTAAGGCTGCTACAGCATTTTTAATAAGGCTTTGTCAGTTTCCCAGCCAGAGTTCATTAAAAGGATGCCTAGTACATTCAGCAATTTAAATGTAAAAAATAAAAAAAAAAATGGGTAAAAGTGAAATCTTTGGAGACCTTTTCCCTATCCTGGAAAGCAAAATAGAAATGACTATGTTTAAAGGAGTTGTCAATAAATCAGGAAGGCAAGGAGGTTTTTTTTTTTTGAAGACTAATGAACTGCAACAGGAAAATGACAGAAAACTCCAGACGGGCTTGTAAACTGCTAATTAGAATTTTGACTTACTGCCATAATGCAATATACAAACACCTTAAAACTCAAGGGCTTAGTCTGTGGGTGTTCAAGCTTTACAGATGTTGCTGAGTTAGTTACACATGAGTTACCTGGGCCACATTCACATGAAATGAGTGCTTGAAGGGGCCTTCACATATTTAACACTCTAGCTCAGACAGCCTGCCTACTAGGCATCTCACAGCCTGTTACTCACAGCCATTCCTTCTTGTACTTGAGTTATTACACTGTAGATTAAGGCTCCCAAACGTACAAAATGAAAATCTAGGGTTTCTCCAGGTTTAGATCTATCAGCAGCACAGCATCATATATTTTATAATCTATTGATTGACATTAAAATAAATCCCACGTCAACACAAATTTATTGTATAAAGGGATTACTTAAAGAATATTTGAAAAAAAAGAATATTTGAAGTCCATTTGGTTGAAAAACATCTCAGATAATAAATTATCCCACTCATGGCTATGGTGTCTCTGATAGTTCTTTAGCCATCAGACATTCACAAATCCTACTGCTAGATTTAAGATATAGTTTTTAATATAATTTTTAAAAGGAACATCTGTTGGGTGAGCTTTAGGCATTCCTTTGCCCTAGCCATTGAGGGAGGAGGAAATAATTATTTTTTGTTAGCCTCTGTTACAGAAGTAGGGGAGACTTCTAGGACACAACTGTCCCTGATCTGCCTGGGACAGTCTTAGCTTATATTGAATATTATGGAATGCTCTCTCTTAAATGTCTTCCAATAACTATTTCAATAACTATCTAGTCATCTACTGCCAAGAGTTTCATGGTGATGGAACTCCATAGCTAAGAAGGAGTTCAGATTGTAAACATCCTAAAGATGAAAAATGTACACTATTTTCTTAGGTTTTCATTAACACTGACCTTTACCTAAAGCTAAGAAGTAGGAACTATGGTCAGATAGAAAATGTTCTGTTGGGTGCTGCCTTTCTACTTAAAGAACACATATGGAAAGGGATAGTGACTTGGATGAGGGAGTATATATGGTTCACTGCTAATAGTTATAATTTATAATAATAAATATCTTTGCCTTTATCATTCTGGTATTTTCTTAGTAAATGTTGGTAACCACCTGTCTCAGTTCAGGTTTTATTCCTGTGATGAGGTACTATAACCCTGAAAAAGAAAAACTTTAAATTGGAACTGGCTTATAGTTCAAAGGTTTAGTCCATGGTTGTCATGGTGGGAACCGTGGCAGCATGCAGGCAGACATGGTCTGGAGAAGTAGCTGAGAGATCTACATCTGGGTCATCAGGCAGAAGAGAGTGACACTGGGTCTGTCTTGAACACCTGAAAGCCTAACCTCTATGACATATTTTCTCCAAAAAGGCCACACATACTCCAACAAGGCCACATTTATAGTGATGCCACTCCCTATGAATCTATGGGGTTATTTTCTTTTTCTTTCTTTTTTTTCCCCCTTTTTGTTTGTTTTTCTTTGGTCATTTATTTATTTATTTATTTTTATTTTTGAAATGTATTTATTAACTTTATAATGTAATATTAGCCCTTCCTCTCCTCCTGGTGCCCCCTTGTGCAAGTCCTCCCCCGTTCCACCTTCCCCTTCTCTTTTTTTGAGAATGGGAAGCTCCCCTCTGGATATCTCCCTTTCCCTTTTAAAAGCCCTCAACCTCTGAATCTGACATCAAGTTGCTGCAGTGCTAGCTGTATCATCTCCCACTGAGGCCAGACAAGGTGGCAGTCTGCTTAGGGGTATAGCAGGATCCATAGTCAGGCAGACAACAGGCCCCGGAATAGACACTGCTTCAGTTGTTGGGGGCAATCCCGTCCCTCACTTGATGCCCTGCCTTTCTGCTGAAGGTGGGCTCTACAAGTTCCATCTCCTCAGTGTAGGACATTTCATCTAAGATCCCTTTGAGTCCTGAAAGTCTCCCACATCCCAGGTCTGAAGTAAGACCTAATTGCTACATACACTCCAGTAGTGACTCGAATTACAGGTCTAGAAACCTGGAAGCAGTCTTGAGGCAAAGAGTTTCACAGAAAGTTAGCCTCCTGGAACCTTGGCATTCCAATAGCACATATACTCAAAACCTGTCTCCAAGTTAGTCTGGAGTATGGACCTGTGTGCTCTCTTTCAGTATTGTTTTATTATAAGTGCCTTTAAGGATTGTCTCTAGCTGCATATGTAGCAGAAGATGGCCTAGTAGGCCATCATTGGGAAGAGAGGCCCCTAGGTCTTGCAAACTTTATATGCCCCAATACAGGGGAATGCCAGGGCCAAGAAGTGGGAGCGGGTGGGTAGGGGAGCAGGGCTGGGGGAGGGAGGAGGGAACTTTCAGGATAGCATTTACAATGTAAATTAAGAAAATATCTAATTAAAAAAAGGATTGATTTTGACATATAGCTAAGCCTTCACTAGTGTTCCAGTGTCCTAGAAAGACTTTGAAGTCGATCCTGAGTTTGGAATTTAGTAAGAATGTTACCTATTCAGTAACACTCAAATTTACTTCTAGTAGAGACAGTGAAAATAATCAGGCATTACAATTTACTTGAATAGAGCTAGAAAGCTCAGGGCTAGTCTACACAGTTATTACTTAGGACAATAGCCAAGTCACACCCAAACACAGGAATACACAATTGTCTAGGAAATAGGTGGGTTGTAGTATGAAAGGGTTAGTAGAACTGAATTCCCCTGGTGTGGTTTTTTTCACTAGGCCCAGAAGAAAAATCAGATATTTACTAAAGGACCCCTGGTGGTGGATTTAACAATAGACTAGCATTGTATCAGAGCATTCACCTGACTCCTGTGTTTAGCTCATCTTAATTAGGGCTGTTCCTATTCTCAGTTGTAAACACAGCCTGGTTCCTGACATCTTTTTATGTATACATTTTCTTTGTTTTGTGTTAAGAACCAGTTGACGGGATGTATTCACTTAGCCTTCTAGTTTTACTTCTGTATTATAAGCCTAGTGTGTGCTTGGACAAAATACATTCAGATTCAGCACTCTTTTGTGTCTGTGTCCGTTTGTCATTTTTCTCACAGACCCTTGCTCAACTGCAAACAGAACCCTGTTCCCTGCAAATTGTAAACCCAATAGAGGTTTGTCTGTAGCACCTAATGATTCTTTGAATTTCCTCAGTGTCCTTAGTTCTGTCTCTCTTTTCATTTCTGATTTTAGTTTTTTTTTTCTTGGGGGGTAGTGGTTCTGTCTCTCTGCTTTTTGGTTAGTTTGACTAAGGGTTTGTCAATCTTGTTGATTTTCTCAAATAATCAACTCTTGGTTTCCTTGATTCTTTGTATTGTTCTCTTGTTGCAAATGAATTAATTTCAGTCCTGAGTTTGATTATTTCCTTCTGCCTACTTTTCCTGGGTGTGTTTGCTTCTTTATTTCTAGAGCCTTCAGATGTACATTTAATTTGTTAGTATGAGAACTCTCTAATTTCTTTCGGAGGACACTTAGTGCTTTTAGCTTCCATTGTGTCACATAAGCTTAGGTGTGCTCTCATTTTCAGTGAATTCTAGACAGTCTTTAATTTTTTTCTTTCTTTATTCCCTGACCCAGTGATCACTGAATAAATAGTTGTTTAGTTTCCATGAGTATGTAACTTTTCTGCTGTTTCTGTTGATCAAGTCCAGTTTTATGCTAAGATCCAAGGGGTCATTTCAATCTTTTTGATCTGTTGAGACCTCCATTGTCTTTGAGTAGATGGTAAATTTTTGAGAATGTTCCATGAGGTGCTGAGAAGAAGACATACTCTTTTGGTTTTTGGTGAAATGTTCTATAGATATCTGTTAGATCCATTAGAATCACTATCCCTGTTAGTTTTGTTGCTTCCCTGTTTAGTTTCTGTCTCAATGACATTGAGAATGAGCTTTTGAGGTCTCTCACTTTAAATATGTGGGGTTTGATATGAGATTTAAGCTTTAGTAAAGTTTCGTTTATGAATATTGGTACATTTGATACAGAGATGTTCAGAATTAAGATGTCCTCTTTGTGGATTTTTCCTTTGATGAGTATGAAGCATCCTTACCAGTATGCTGTGGTTGCTGTCTGTTGAAAGTCTATTTTATTAGAGATTAGAATGGCTATTTCAGCTTGTTTCTTGGGTCCCTTTAATTGTAAAAGCTTTTTGCAGACCTTTATTCTGAGATAATAACTATCTTGCTGCTGAAATATGTTTCTTGTATACAGCAGAAAGATGGATTCTTTTTACACATCATTCTGCTAGCCTGTGTCCTTTTATTGGGGAATTATGTTCACTGATGTTGAGAGATATTAATCACCATTGCTTGTTACTTCCTGTTTTTTTTATGATTATGATGTTTGAGTGTGTGTGTATGTGTGTGTTTCTCTTCTAATGTTTTTAATAGTGTGAAATATTTTATTTTTTGAGTGTAGTTAGCTTCATTGGGTTGGAGTTTCCTCTCTAGTACCCTCTGTAGGGCTAGCTTAGTGGAAAGGTATTGTTGAAATTTGGTTTTGTCATGGAATATCTGGGTTTCTTCATCTATGGTGATTCAAAGTGTTGTTGGATACAGTAGTCTGGGCTGACGTCTATAGTTTCTTCAGGTCTGCCAAAAAATCTTCAAAGATCCTACTAACTGTTAGAGTCTCAGTTGAGAAATAAGGTATAGTTCTGTAGGTCTGCCTTCATATGTTACTTGGCTTTTTTCCCCTTGTTGCTTTTAAAATCTTTTCTGTGTTCTATATATTTAGCATTTTGATTATTATGTAGTAGGAGGATTTGATTTTCTCTCCCAATCTATTTGGTGTTCTGTAAGCTTCTTGTACCTTTATAGACATCTCTTTCTTTAGGTTAGGGAAATTTTCTTGTATGATTCCATTAAATATATTTTCTGGACTTTGGAGCTGGGAATCTTCTCCTTCTGCTATTCCTACTAATCTTAGGTTTAGTTCTTTCACAGTGTTCTAAATTTTATGGGATGTTTGGTGTCATGAGCTTTCTAGATTTTGCAAATTCTTTGATGATTTATTGATTTCTTCTCTTATATCTTCTACACCTGAGATTGTTTCTTCCATCTCCTATAATTTGATAATAAAATGAGCTAATGGCTATAGCTCTTTCCTACGTATTTTGAAATCCAGGATATCCAGATTTGCTTTAGCAGGAAGTTTTGTTCTGGGAATACCATACTGCCCTGAGTCTTGTTGATTGTGTTCTTATATTGTCCTTTTGGTATTCAGTTTTCCCTGGTGTTGGTTAGATGATTCTGATGGCAGCAAGTCTTCTCAGTGTGGTGGGGTCAGCTGTGGACCATACAATAGAGTTCAGGGTACACACTATGCTGGCTGTACCTCAGGCAGACTCCACTCTGCAGGCTGAATCCCAGTTGGCCCCAGTTGGGATGGTGGGAGGATCTGATTGGGATAGGATTAGTGGCCAGTGTTCCATGCTAGTTAGCTTTGGTGCCTCCAAATGTTTCCAGAGGGAGGCAGTATGCTCTTGAGGTCCTGGAAGTCTTTTCCAGACTGAAGAACAACCCCAGAGCTAGACAATGTGGCTCAGAGGACCATGTTTGTTTTTTAATATAAGGTTTCTCTATGTAACCTTGACTGTCCTAGAACTCACTTGTAGACCAGGTTGGCTTGGACTCAGAGATCTGCCTGCCTCTGCCTCCTGAGTGTTAAGATTAAAGTCATGGGCCACTACTACCCTGCTTTTTATATTATTTTAAGTTGTTTTTAAGATTATTATTTGTGTGCGTATGCATGTGTGTGTGTGTGTGATTTATTTTGTCATACATGCCTAATGAAATAAACTTCTAGAAAATAAAGTATTAAATTGTTTTGTTTAGTGTCTCCCAACAACCTTTAGATTGGTTTTAGAATTTATTAATCCTTAGGGGGAAAAAAACTGCCTTGGTAAGCTAAAATAAAGAAAGAGAGCATGAGTATGACACTCGGCAAGCATCAAATAACGATAAGTTGTTTGAAATGAACAGCCAAGAGACAGCCTGTGCCTTCTCTTGCTTACTGCAGCTCAGGAAATTAAACTCCATGTGCTCCCAGGCTGCCTCCATGGTGATACTCTTGCCTTGTGGAAAATAACACTCTTATATCCCCACCCAATCTTTCTGTCTCTAACAGATGACAGTAATAATGAAATCTAAAAATCACTCAAGTCACTGTATGAAAAGGAACTGTCTGTTTAAAGAAATAAAAAGGCATCTCTCATTGCCATCTGCTGAGGTACAGTGATGTTTCCTAACAGGTTCTGGGAAGCACATTGCAAATCTTCTTCATCTGTGCCTGTCCTTTCTCACTAGTCAAGATATAGTTTTGTTCCTCTTGTCTAATGTGGATCCTTGAATCAGATAAACAATTCTAATTTATCTTTAAAATTAAGCATTTCATATACAATTTTAATTGAGATTTTATTAGGTACTTATTTTTACCATGTGTCAAAAGAGAGCTGATTATTCTCAGAAAGGATAAAAAATTTGAAGGAGAATGATGTACCCCTTAGAGCTGGTGGTGTTCAATAAATATGTCTTTTAAAAAGTTGATATGTAATTAATGTAAGTAATTAGTGCAATTAAACTCTATTCATAGAATCCTGCTGTGTTGTTTTGTATCTTAAACTTAAACATGATTGCTGCTCTTTTAGCCAAATATAATTAATGTAATGAGAAAAAAAAAACAAAGTAAATACATGGTTGCAGAGAAGAGAGAGGAAATATTTTCCATTTATGAGAGCAAGGTGAGGGAAGAGAAACTGATAACTTTCCTAAGAAAGGAAGCATGGTCACTTTCTCATGTAAATAATGTAGACATTTCCAACACTGCATGGGAAGGAGGAAAAGCAGTTAGTGAAGTGAGGTGTGTGTAACTAGATGAGGATAAGTAGGTTGTTCATCTAGAGTGCCAAGCATCGAGAGGCCAAGATGGTAATTCTAACTGTACACCCACTCACTGAATGTTTTTGTTTGAATTTATATCCATAGCTTTAACGCTGAGGAACATAGCAGCTAATTATTTTGAGATGTTCATGTCTTTAAATTAAGACGAGGTCATTTGTCTTGAATGGCAATGAACATGGTCGATTCAGAGGAATTTATGAAAACACAAGTTAATGAAGCTCTCCAGTAGACTCAACAAAATGTGATTCCTCCAGGAAAATGACCATTTTTGACTCTGCTTCTGGGAAACATAGATAATGAACATCAGATTTGCCTACTTCCACAAAATTGGAAAATGGATCTTAAAAATAATTTGAAACAATGGCTTTAGGCTTCTGGCCATCAAGAAACAAAAGTTGATTTCTTGAAGGGAAGCAGAGAGGAGAACCCCATGCTTGCCATGTCCTACTTAATCTGAAGACTGTGGCATAAAGGATTGAGATTTGTCTCTTGATACATTAAGAGACAGAGACTTGGAAAGACCCTGATACATAGATTTTTCACAGCAAGTGATCAGAGAGAAGAGGCAGAGAGAACAAACATCAGAGACTTTCAGGGTACCCTAGCACCACTTTGGCCCAGTAATAATTAGTGCTTGTTGACAGGAAAATTTTTGGCAGCCATAGAAAGAACTCTCTGAAAAGTTCTAGGAGAAAGAACCACTGAGCCTCACAGAGCCCCAGAAGGCATTTCTGATGTTATCACCAAAAACGGAAACATGATAATACAAGATCACCATCAAGAGAATTCAGAACTGATGTATGCTGAATAAACACTGTTCTGCTCCTAGTTAACAAAGCTTAAAGAATGACCCTGCAGGATCAAATAGTTTCTCGCCAATTGTGGTTTAGAATAAAAGAATACCTTAGAAATATAAAGTACCTCACACCTAAGATGCAATGATAGAATATTTTGCAGTCAATTAAAAACTACTTAGTATACAATACAGCAGGGTATTATGACTATGTATAGTGATAAATAGAACTTAACATCCCATTATTATAGAGTGAAGAAAAGTTTTTTCAAATGTAATTGTATATCTGGATTACATAAAAATACAAGCATATATAATGATAGAAGTCAAATAAAAACAAATAAAAAGCAATAGTGTATTCATAAAGACCCATTGCACTTTAGATATAAATGTATTCTGTCTTAGGATTTTACTGCTATGCACAGAGACTGTGATCAAGGCAATTCTCTCTTTTTTTTTTCCTTTGATAATGCTTTATTAAATATTTCCATTATTTACATTTCAAATGTTTTACCCTTTCTTCATTTCCCCTCTGAACCCCCCCCCCATCTCATCTCCCCTCTCCCTGCTCACTAACCCACCTACTCCTACTTCCCTGTCCTGGCATTCCCCTATGCTGGGGCATTGATCCTTTACAGGACCACGAGCTTCTCCTCTCACTGATGTCCCACCAATCCATCCTTTGCTATATATGTGGTTGGAGTCAGGAGTCCCTCCATGTGTATTCTTTGGTTGGTGGTTTAGTCCCTGGGAACTCTGGGGGTACTGGTTGGTTCATGTTGTTCCTCTTATGGGGCTGCAAACCCTTTCAGCTCCTTGGGTCCTTTCTCTAGCTCCTCCATTGCAGACCCTGTGCTCAGTCCAATGGATGGCTGTGATCATTCACTTCTGTGTTTGCCAGGCACTGGCAGTGCCTCTCAGGAAACAGCTATATCAGGCTCCTGTCAGCAAGCACCTGTTGGCATGCACAATAGTGTCTGGGTTTTGGTAACTGTATATGGGATGGATCCCCAGGTGGGACAGTCACTGGATGGCCTTTTCTTTAGTTTCTGCTTCACACTTTGTCTTTGTATTTCCTCCCATGGGTATTTTGATCTCTCTTCTAAAGAGGACCAAAGTATCCACACTTTGGTCTTCTTTCTTCTTGAGCTTCATGTGGTTATATCATTATATCTTGGGTATTCCTAACTTCTGGGCTAATATCCATTTATCAATGAATGCATGCGATGTTTGTTCTTTTATGATTGGGTTACCTCACTCAGGATGTTATCTTCTTGTTCCATCAATTTGCCTAAGAATTTCATGAATGCCTTGTTTTTAATAGCTGAGTAGCAATCCATTGTGTAAATGTCCCACAGTTTCTGTATCCATTCTCTGTTGAGGGACATCTGGGTTCTTTCTAGCTTCTGACTATTATAAATAAGGCTGCTATGAACATAGTAGAGCATGTGTCCATATTACATGCTGGAACATCTTCTGGGTATATGTCCAGGAGTGGTATTGCTGGGTCCTCAGGTAGTAATATGTCAAATTTTCTGAGGAACCCAGGAAGCTCTTATAAGGACAACATTTAATTGGGGATGTCTTAAAGGTTCAGAGGTTCATTTCATTATTATCAATTCAGGAAAACAACAGGTATGGTGCAGTAGGTGCTGAGGGCTCTACATCTTCAACTGAAGGCTGCTAGCAGAATACTCACTTCCAGGCAGCTAGGACTAGGGTATTAAAGCTCACATCCACAGTGACATACCTACTTCAACAAGACCATACCTCCTAATAGTGCCACTCCCTGGCCAAATCCTATACAAACCATCATATTCCACTCCCTGGTCTTCACAGGCTTGTCCAAACACAGGAGTCTATGGGAGGCCATACCTACCCATAGCATAATAAAAATATATATTTAGTCCAACTTCCAAAGGCCCTAAAGTATACAGTCATCTCAACAATGTTAAAAGTCCAAAGCATAAGGACTCTTCTGAGATTTATCCAATCACTTATCTGTAATCCCCAGCTGGGTAAACTCCAAACTCTGTAGCTCTATGTCTGATGTCAAAGTGATCTTCAGATCTCCAACTTCTTTTTAATCTTTGTTGACTAGAGCAAACTTCTTTCTCCTGGACTGGTTTCACTCTCAGCAGATAGCCCATGGCTTTGGAATCTAGATTATCGTTGGGTCTACAAGGAAACTTTAATGTTATAGCTTCTGGTTTCAGTGTCTGAGAGCCACACATGATCTTTGGCCTCCTCCAAAGAGATGGCATCACTTGTCCTGCTCTGCCCTCTGTATCACTATAAGGTTGATTCATTCCACTGATGCTGCTGTTCTCAGTGATCATCCAATAGCATTGGCATCGCCAATCCACTGGGGTCTTCCACTGAAACCAGGCTTCACCAATAGCCTCTCATAGGCTCTCTTCATGGTTCCAAGCCTCACTTCCTTTGCATGACCTCTTCAGTCCTTGGCTGTCAAGTGCAAGTGAGACTGCAACTTCACCAATGGTCTTCCATGGCTTCACACAGTGCCAAGCCTCAGCTGCTCTTCCTGATCCCTTTATACCTCAAAACCAGTATCACCTGGTTGACTCTTACACATTACAAAATACAGCTGCAGTACAAGGTACAACCTTAAGTCTCTGGAATGCAGCAGCTTCTTTGTGCTCTCAGAAAACACTTCCCAGAAGATTTCACCTCAGTGATGCTGGTCTCTTTATAATCACTGACAATTTCTTAGCTCCAGTTAACCAGCATCAATTGTCCCAGTAGTCCCCTTTTTTCAGGACTCTAAAGCCAGGTCCAACTGGCCAAAGCTACTGAGTTCTTTTGCTTTATGTGGCTGGAATATGATCTTACCCCTTTATTATCTTACCAGCTTTCTGGATTTTTAAAATTAATTTATTTATTTATACTCCATATTTTATTCTCCCCCCCCCCCATTCACCCTGCAACTGTTCCACATCACATACCTCCTCTCCATCCCCCTATCTCCATGTTACTGTCCCCACACCTGACCTCACAAGACCTCTAATCTCCCTGGGTATTCCAGTCTCTTGAAGGGTAGATACATCATCTATGAATGAATACAGACCCAGAAGTCCTCTACTGTATGTGTGTTGGGAGCCTCACATCAGCTGGTATATGCTACCTGTTTGGTGGCCCAGTGTCTGAGAGATCTCGGAGTTCAGATTAATTGAGACTGCTGGTCCTCCTACAGGATCACCCTTCTCCTCAGCTTCTTTCAGCCTTCCCTAATTCAACAACAGGGGTCAGCTGCTTCTGTCCATTTGTTGGGTGCAAATATCTGCATCTGACTCTTTCAGCTGCTTGTGAGGTCTTTCCAAGGGCAGTCATGATAGGCTCCTTTTTGTGAGCTCTCCATAGCCTAAGTAACAGTGTCCGGCCTTGGGACCTCCCTGTTGTGGTAAATCTCCAACCCAAATATGCCCCAGCAATGAAAACACGACTCAGTTAATATGATTACATGCTGTGTGCCTAGATTGGGCAGATCTACCACTACACTACCATCTTTCACATCTAGGAGACCCCTTAGAACTTGCAGTTTCTCCAGCCCATATGCTTCTCCTCCAATTTTCTTCTTCCTCCTTCTCTTTATTCTCTCCCCCTTCCATTTTCTCCTTCTCTCTCTTACCTTCTGCTCCACCTTCCCTTTTATCTGCCCAATCATCAGCTCTCCTTTATTTTACAAATTAAGGTAGGGAGCAGGTTTACAGGAAATCACTTGCATGCTGACTCATTCCTTGTTCACAACTACTCACAGGAGAATAAACATCAAATATAATTAGCCTCAGGGCTATCCACAACACCTCCCCTTGAGCTAGTTCCCACTTTGGGCCTCTAGCTGGACCTTCTTTTCCTCAGGCTCCTCTCCATTTCCATCCCTGTAATTCTTTCAGAAAGGAACAATTATTGGTTAGAGGTGTGTCTGTGGGATGGCATTCCTATCCCTCACTTGATGTTCTTTCTTCCTGCTGGAGGTGGGCTCTATAAGTTCCCTCTCCCTACTGTCTGGCATTTCATCTAATGTCCCTCCCTTTGAGTCCTGAGAGTCTCTCACCTCCCAGGTCTCTGTGCATTCTGGAGAGTCGCCCCAATCTCCTCTCTCCAGAAGTTGCCTGCTTTCATTCTCTCTGCTAGCCTTTCCGGCTTCAGTCCTTTTCCCTCCCCCAATACCACATCAGGTGTCCCTCCCCCCCACTTTCCCTCCCAGGTCTCTCCCTCCCTCCACACTAGTAATTGCTTTCTTCTCTCTCCCAAGTAGGACAAAAAAAAAAAAAAAGTACAAAATAACCAAGATACAGTCCACAGAACTCACAAAGTTCAACGAGCTGAAGTGCCTAAGTGAGGACGCCTTAGCTTTCTGTTTTTCAGCTCCCTCATTGCCTAAGCTTGGCTGCCCTGGATCAGAACAGGGCTGCCTTGTCTAGCTTCAGTAGAAGAAAATGTATTGAGTCCTACTGTCTCTTAACATGCCAAGTCTTGTTTATATCCACGAGAGGCCTCTGCTTCTCTGAGGAGAAAGGGAAGGCGACAGGGGAGAGGGTAGGGGAGAGAGAGGGTTTGTGAGGAGAGGAGGGAAAGGAAGCTGTGATCAGGATGTATATTTAATTAATTAATTAATTAATTACAAAAAGAAGCCAGAATTGATAATATCAACCTTTACATATCAATGTTGAGACCACTGTACATAGACATGTCAGACTGGCTAATTGGAAGGTAACAAACTTATGTAGCATAGATACAGGAAAATGAAAGCTAGGCTAAGACAGACAGTCTCTTCATATTTGTACAACTTTGAATAAACCCAAAATAGAGCAAGTAACACATAATTAAGAATTCTTTGAGCTTGATTTAAATCTCAGATGAATTATTGACTGTGTCAAGTGATGCATCTCAAAAAAAAATGATCTCAAAAAGGCAACAAAACAATTTCTAAAAATTACTGAGCAGAAATATTAGGGGCTGCATGCAGCACAGTCATTTCCTCAGATCTACAGTCTTATGTTTCTATTATTGTCCACATATGAAATATCCACAAAAGAACTTAGTGTTTGTGGCTCAGTCTGCAGATGGTGATTGGATCCTGGCAGCTAGTACCTAATCCTTGCTACTTATGGATTCACAATTTGATGACATTATTAGGAAAGAGTAGAGACACTTGAGGTGAGGCCATGTAAGAAGGACATTATGTTTGATGGGTTGCGGGGGGGGGGGGGGGCACAAATTGTCCAAATCTCCTCTGTCCTAGCTCTGTCTTATTTTCTAGCTACCACAAGCTGAGAAGCTGCTGTTTGTTTGTTTGTTTGTTTGTTTTTAACTCTCAAGCATTCCCTATTTGCAGTGACGTTCTCTTACCACAGTCTTACAGAGATGTGACCAGGAGCCATGGGCAGAAACCTCTGAGACCATGAGACATGATAACTATTTCCTCTGCTTAAATTGTTTACCTCATTCTTATTCTGTAGTGACAACATCTTCAACTAATGTGATTTACAAAATACCATGTCAGTAACTAATCATTGGAAGTAATAACAAGTATTGAGTAAAACATTCAAAATTCAAATAACTGTTATGTGTTATTTAATAAGCTCATTTTTGAGCAAAGACAATGAAACATGAAGAGAATCAGGGAAGGGTGACATGGTTACAGGTAAAAAGTACTCAAGAGAATCTCTTGAATGGGTCCAGATGTTTGATTTAACAGAGAAAAGTTTCAAAGAGGCTGCTACAGTTAAGTTCACATACCTCAAGAAAACCAAGTACCCCCAAAACATACAAAGACAAGGAGTTAAGAAAGAAGGGGTTAGCAGCAAAGGGCTGCCAAGTACAGAAGCTACACACAAAAACGGTGTAGTTCAAAAGAGTAGTCCAAATTCAATATAAGAGTTTAGCAGGAGTTGAAGAGAGTCGGCAAACTTCAAAATAAATCCCTCAGTGTCATTGCTCCTTTAGGAAAGAGCACAGATGCTGAACCAAATAGTCACAGCTGCAGAGGCCCGTATGTCAGCAGCATGTCTCTCAAGTTATATGATGTAACAGGAGAAAAGGAGCAAGAAAGAACTAGACATAATATTTGTAGTAGTAATTAAAAGAAAATTTCAAAACACTGATGGAAAACCAAACCAAGGATTTATGAATCTCCATCAACCCCCAAGTGTGAGAGACAGAAAAATATTTATACTGGGTGTGGTCCCAACAAGAAAGTCTCAATGGGAAAGCAACTTACTTTTCCTTACATAACCGATGGCAGAAGACAATGCAATACCCACCTGAAGTTCTGAATGAGGACCAGCAGTCACAGCAACATACACCAAGTAAGAATTTCTTGTTCAGAAAAAAAAATCCTTTGGAAATTAAAGTGTAAAAGAAGCAATCTCACATAAAGAAGGAAACTGATATTAAATCAGGGGACAGGGAGGAGATAGAGCATTTCCCTGCAGGGGCAGTGGGGGAAGACTGGGAAAGGGGATGACAGTTGAAATGTAAATAAAGAAAATATCCAATAAAAAAGAGAAAATAAAGAAAAAAGAAAATATCTAATAAAAATATAGTTCTTTACAATAAAAGAAATGGTGTTATATGAAAACTGAAATCCATCATTATTGACAAGAATAAGAATTGCAAATGATACAATAAATAGGTAAATATAAAAAGTAAATAAATATATAAATAGGTAAATATAAAAGACTGAGCAACTATAATTTTCTTTTTTTGAACTGTTTAAAAAATAGACCAAAATTTAACAAAAAAATTCAACAAAATAAACAGTACATAAAGCATTATAATTTTACTCTTTTTTAAATAATTGTACTCATTATAATTGTGGTCTTTTTAATCTGAAGACATATATATATAAGTGGAAGTTGGAAGAAAGTTTCTATATTTTACCAGAATTCAGTCGATATTCATTTGCACTAGATTATGACGAATTAAGATGTAAATTAAAAAGTTTAGCTCAACATAGAGTAAATAGCTAAAATTATACAGTAAAAAATGAACATGTTAAGTTTTGCTTCTGGAAATGATAGAGAAAAAGAATTAGAGTTATAGCCTATAGAAAGAAATAGCTAGAAAAAGAAGACCCAATGCTTCTTAAAATACTTGACACTGGAAAAGCCCTAAAAAGGAATATAAAACACCTTTGTGAGGTTATGCTGTGCTCATTAGTCTGATTTAAGTGTTCTCTTTCCATATGTATGTGTATGAAACCGAATCATCTTTTATAGATTAAAGTTGAGCAATGTATTTTATATTAACATGTAAATGAAACTTTTAAGGACATCTCTGAAAAAAAAAAAAAAAAACATAGGCTCATGATAGATATAAAACCACACGTCTAACTTACAACATTGTAGGGAAGATCTGTAAAAATCACTTATGTTAACTTTGAATTCTCCTCTTAAATCACATTTCTATAAATAAATAATTTGAAAAAATAACATTTGGGAAATGAACTGGCTGACGAAACAACTGCAATAGATGGGCATTTATTTAGCAAGTGATGTGGAAACTTAGTGTGGCATAAACTTCCTGGACCTTAAGAGGGTGATCCTAGAGAAGATTCCTAGTAACAGAAGATATGGTGCCTCAAGCAGCCATCTTCTGTATCCAGGATACAGTTGTTTCTTCACATACTCTGTCCCTCCATTTTTCAGCCCCACCTGATTCCTTCTTTTCCCATCTTCACTCACCTCCAGTTCATACCCAAAATCTGTTCTGTTTCCCATTGCCAGAGAGATCTATTCATCCCCTCTAGATCTCTTCACTTTATCTAACATCTCTGGATCTGTGGATTGTAATATGGTTATCCTTTACTTCACAGCTAATATCCACTTATAAGTGAGTACGTACCATATTTGTCTTTCTGGGTCTGGGTTGTTTTTCTCAGGATGACATTTCTCTTGTTCCATCCATTTGCTTGCAAATTTCATGATGAATCTTTTTTTTTTTTTTTTTTTTGTAATGGCTGAGTAATATTCCACTGTATAAATGTACCAAGTCTCTTTTATCCATTCTTTAGAGACATCAAGGTCGATTCTAGTTACTGGCTATTAAAAATAAAGCTTCTATAAACATAGTTGATCAGGTGTCCTTGTAGTAAGATGGGGCATCCTTTGAGCCCATACCAAAGAGTGGAATAGCTAGATCTTGAGGTAGATCAATTTCCAATTTTTCAAAGAAGGAACGTATTGATTTCCATAATGGATGAAAGAGTTTGTACTTACATCAGCAATGGAGGAGTGTTCCCTTACTCCACATCCTTACCAGCATGAGCTGTTGCTTGGGGTTTGATCTTAGTCATTTTGACAGGCATAAGATGGAAATGTCAAAGTAGTTTTGATTTTCATTTCCTTAATGGTTAGGGATGCTGAATATTTACTTATGATTTTTCTCATGCATTTGAGATTCCTCTAATGACAGTTCTCTATTGAGATCTGAACACCATTTTAATTGAATTGTTTGGTTTATTGATGTCAAATTCCTTGAATTCATACATAAGTGCCCCCAAAGTTTCTATTAGGGACCACCTATAAGATAAATTGTGCAATATTCCTATTATTTCTATTATTTGTGAAATAATTTGAAGAGTATTGTCATTAACTTTTCTTTGACAGACTGGTAACATCTGGCCTAAAGTTGTCTGGCCCTGGGCCTTTATATCATTTGGAACATATCAATGGCTACTTCTATTTCAATAGGGATAATAGATCTATTTAAATTGTTCATGTGATCTTCATTTAACTTTGGTAAGAGGCGCTTATGGAGAAAATTGTCCATTTCTTTTAGATTTTCCAGTTTGGTAGAGTATAGGTTTTTAAAGTATGTCCTTTTAATTTTCTCTTTTTATTTTTGGTTTTATTCATTTGGATATTCTCTCTGTCTTTTAGTTAGTTTGGATAGGTTTTGTCTTATTGATTTACTTAAAGAACCAACTCTTGGTTTCATCGACTCCTTGTATTGTTCTCTTTTTTCTATTTTACTGATTTCACATGTTCATTGGCCATTTCTTGCCAGCTACTATTTTTCGGTTGTCCTCACTTCTTTTTGTTTTAGATCTTTTAGGTACCCTGTTAAGTTGCTATTATGACATCTCTTCATTTCTTTTTAATGTAGGCACTTAGTCAATGAACTTTCCTCTACTCACTGCTTTCATTTTTTCCATAAGTTTTCATATGCTGTGTATTCATTTTTATTGAATTCTAGAATTTCTTTCTTTATTTCTGTCTTGATTTATTTTTCTTTTAATAGAGCATTGTTCAGTTTACATGAGTTTTTAGGCTTTCTCTTATAGTTGAAATCCAGCTTTGATCTGTGGTGTCCTGATAGGAAACATAGAAAATTATTTCAACTTTTTATATTTGTCGAAGATTGAATTATGTCAGAATATGTGGTCAATTTTGGGTGAAATTTGAAGATTGTTTTATAAATTGCTGAGAAGACCATATATTCTTCTATGTTTGGGTATAATATTCTGTAAATATCTGTTATGTTACATCCATGTGATTTATAATGTGTGTTAGTTTTAATATTTCTCTGTTTAGTTTTTGTCTGAATGACCTGTCCATTGGTGAGTGTGGAGTATTGAAGTTATTAAAGTCTCCAAAAATCTGTGTGAATATCAATACATGATTTAATTTGTAGTAGTGTTGGGAACAAAATAAAGGGAGGGGCAGGGGAGCACCCTGGGGAAGAGCGGGAAAGGAAAGGGGGCCAGAATTCCTGTGCTCTGGGCAGGCAGATGCAGGCATTTTGGGGGGGTTGCAGTGATACTTTCCACGAGGCCCCTGGGTGAGCATCTAAGCCTCTGACCCACGCTGTGGGAGGTGGTGGAGAAGGGGCAGCCCCTGACCTGGGGGCCCCAAGGCCACACCTTGTAGCCCAGGGGGTATGGAGAGAGGAATAAGGGAAGAGATTCCCAGCACTGACCAGAGTGCGCAGCATAACTTGAAGGAGCAGAGACTATGGTTTAAGAGCTTTATTATAAAAATGCAGGGGAAAGAGAGAGAGAGAGAAAGAGAGAGAGAGAGAGAGAGAGAGAGAGAGAGAGAGCTAGAGAGAAAGAGAGAGGAAGAGGAGAGGAATGACAAAGAGAAAGGGAAGAGGAGAGAGAAGTGAGAGAAGTGAGAGGTAAGAGGACAAAGGAGTAAGAGAGGTGGGGGCTTAACACCCCTTATGGTCTTCACCGTTGCTAGGTAACTGGGGAGGAGTTTAGCCTGAAGGTCAGAAGCTTGGGTCATTGCTTACATGACTACTGACCATGCTTCTCTTGTGGGGGCTGTGGGAAGTGGTACCTTAGGCAGGGTCCGGAGCTCCAGGAGCATGAGGGAATGCCTACCTCATCATGTAGGTGAATTATGACCATCGGGGTTCAGACTTCAGCTTGACTGGATACCAGTCTGTAATTCCCCACATAGTAGTGTTTATTTTACAAATGTTGGTATCTCCGTATTTAGGGCATATATGTTAAACATTGGAATATTAATTTTTTGGATTTTCCCTTGATGAGTTTGTTGTGTCATTTCCCATGTCTTTTAATAAATTTAAAGTTGAAGTCTATTTTGTTAGATATTAAAATGTCCGCAATATCTTGCTTCTTAGGTACATTTTCTTGGTGTTCTTTTTTTAATCTCTTACCCTGAAGTAATGTTTATCCTTGATGTTGAGGTATAGTCTTTGGATACAGCAGAGGAAGGATACTGTTTTCTTATCCATTCTGTTAGTCTTTATTTTTTATTGGGGAAATTGAGACCATTGGTATTGACAGATATCAATGAATGTTATTTTCTGTTATTTTGTTATTGTTTATGATGGTGATAATGGTATCTGTGTTTATGTGTATCTGTATTTTCTTTCTTTTGGTTTTGCTAGTGTGAGATCGTTTATTTCCTGTGTTTTCATGGGTATATTTAGCATCCTTTTGGAGATTTCCTTTTAGTAGTTTTACTCTGGCTAAATTTATAGACGTATATTGTTTAAATTTGACTTTACCACAAATATTTTATTTTTTCCATATATTGTGTTTGAATATCTTGCTGGGTATAGCAGTCTGCACTAGCATCTGTGATCTCTTTAAGTCTGCAGCCCAGCTGTCCAGTCCTTTTTGGGTTTAGAATTCTCCATTGAGAAGTCAGGTGTAATTCCAACAAGTTTGCCTTTATATGTTACTTGACCTTTTCCCTTTGCAGCGTTTAATATTCTGTCTGTGTTCTGCATGTTTAGTGTCTTTATTATTATGTTGCAAGGGGGTTTCTTTTCTGGTTCAAACTATTTGTTTGATGTTTTCTTTGCTTCGTATATTTCCATAGACATTCTATTGTGTGTTCCTTTTATTCCAGGATTTCTTTAAGGGATTTATTCATTTTCTCTGTAAGGACATCAATCATGGTTGTATACTTGACTTAAGCTCTTTTTTCTTGTTCCTCAAGTATTTTGGATTATCCAGTGCATGCTGTGACAGGATAGCTGTGCTTCAGTGGAGACATAATTCCATGACTGTTATTAATTGTGTTCTTATGCTAGTGGTTAGGCATATGGTTTGGGGCGATTATAGTTTTAGGTACTGATTTCTGGATTTGTTTTGTTGAGTACTTGTTTTGTTCCTCATGTTCTATTTCCTCTAGTTTCTCAATTTTTGGAGAGTTTAATGGCTGTGTCTTACCTGTGTTACTGGCGTGTTCAGCTGGTGAGTTTACAGGGAATACCTTTTCGTGTTGGAGACTGAGAAACAGCAACAGTCAGGGGACAGAGGATGTTCTTTGGGATCTCCAGGAGATATGGGCAGGGAATAAAGGAGACTGTAGCTGGTGATATGTTGCAGTACTAGGGATGAGTCTTAGGGATTGTGTATGGGGGAACAGAGAAAGGAGAATGTCTATGGGCAATCCACCTTGTTTTCAACCACACACTGCACCTTCCAGAAAAGAGCCCAAGTTTTGACCTATTAGATTCCTCTTAGAATCAGATTCAGTCCATTTTCCATGAACTACAAGAAGCATTGGGAATGGGAAGTTTATACATTAAATTTGGGCTTAGAAAGCAGCATCAAAGCCGGGCATGGTGGCACACGTCTGCACGTCTTTAATCCCAGCACTTGGGAGTCAGAAGCAGGCTGATTTCTGAGTTCAAGGCCAGCCTGGTCTACAAAGTGAGTTCCAGGACAGCCAGGGCTACACAGAGAAACCTTGTCTCGACCCCCCCAACAAACAAACAAACAAACAAACAACAACAAAAAAAAACAAAAGAAAAAAAGAAAGCAACATCCATATACAAAATACTTTTCCCCCCACAGTACTCCATAGAAAAAAAGTAATTGATTCTTAAATCTCAGCAATCTCTCTCACAAATATATGCTTTTAGTAGTTTAATCATTTCCTTTTGTTATTATAATATGCCTCCTGATCTGGTGTTTCTCAAATATTCAGAAGCCAGTAATGTCAGTGTTGCCTGAGAACTTATTAGAAATGTAAAATCTTACCTTCTTTATACATGCTTGATTGGAGTTGATATTTTGACATGGTCCCCTAGAGAATTATGAGGACTTTTATTTGAACACTGATATATTTCTAAACTCTTATTAGAAAAAATTTCAGACAACAGCCTTACATTTCATGTTAGTATCTAAAAGCTGTCATGTCTTGATATGTCACAGGAAAATTCCAAGCTAGAATTTTCTTAGATCAATAAACAAACACAGACTAATATTGAAGCTCAGCTTGAAATAGCTTTGAAAAGGAATATTCAAAGGGTTAAATGGCATCTTATTCATTTGTTGAAAACTTTATGCCCAATACTTTATGTGACTTATTTGTAAACATGGCCATAGCAGATTTAACTATGAACAAGTCATGATGGAGAGTGGTGGACCACTAACAACAATGTGACTTATTTAAACAATTAATTTGGAGACAGAAATCCACATACACAGAGAATTCCACATGATGATGACAGCAAATGTTGGTGTCATGATTCTATAAGCCCACTGGTGCCAAAAACTCTCTGGCCATGTTGCAGAAGCTAGGAGAGAGGCATAGAACTCATTACATCGAGAACCAACCTTGATCTTAGCTAACACCTTAATCTCATCTTTATGGCTTTTAGAACAACAAGATGATTTTAGACAAAGTATAATACATGAATAATATATGAAAGTCAGTGTCTATAGATAAAGAATCTGGACAGGACTCTCAAAAGAGGTGACATTTAATCAGGCCTAAATGATGGAAGGAATCAATCTTGCAATAAGTATTCTGTAACCAACAAAAACTAGAAAATGAAGGTGGAGCCAGTATGTGTGTTGTGACTGGCGAATTTTCACTGAATAAATTACTTTATAAGTATGTGGCATCCAAAATATTGGCCATCTTACCACTAGAGGGTTTGTCTTATGGTGTGCCTATTTGATAGTGTCAACATATATAGTAAGTTAAAGTAAAGTCATTGGCATTCTTACCATACACAATTACAACTCAGTGATTAAACAGTAATTTGAAATATGCCTTCTTTTCTATACTTTTCAATTAGTGTTTTATTTATATAGAAAACATAGCTCCATATGACTAGGACTTTAGTGGCTTAGAGTAGATGATGTAACTCAAGTGTTGCTGACAAGAGTGAGAGACCACAGACTAGAACCTGTTTTGTTTGTTCTTTTTCTTTCCAAACATGAAATACACCTGGTCTCTACAAGGCAGACTATAACTTTCTTCAGAATCTGTATGTACAGTGAAATCTGTGGGTGTGGCATCAAATCAGTGTCTGACTTTAGTAAATGGGGAAAACATAAGGCAGGCATGCTGGCTCATGTATCTAATCCCATCACTGAGGGGCAGAGGCAGGGGCAGAGGCAGAGGCAGAGGCAGAGGCAGAGGCAGAGGCAGAGGCAGAGGCAGAGGCAGAGGCAGAGGCAGAGGCAGAGGCAGAGGCAGAGGCAGAGGCAGAGGCAGAGGCAGAGGCAGAGGCAGAGGCAGAGGCAGAGGCAGAGACAAGTAGCTCTCCATGAATTTGAGGCCAACTTTGTCTAAAAAGTGAGTTCCAGGACAGCTAGAACCATTATACAGAAAAACACTGTCTTGAAAAAAATAAATAAACAAAAGAACAAACGACAACAACAAAAAAATTAAAAACAGGCAACTTCTGGTAAATGAAGAATTTTCTAGGTAGGCTAAATTCTTACCAAGTTAACACTAATTAACTTTGTCCGTGAGAATGAAAATAAATATATTGAAACAAACAATAACAAAAAAGCCCTCTCTATTGCAGTTCTAGGGCATGATGACCTGGCCCATTACTGAAGCTTTGTTTGTTTCTTCCCATTATTCTGAAGATGAAGTTGTCCTGTGGTCCTATTCATGTTCCTGTTTATACACTAGCAGGAAATGTTGCCCCATGACTGTTGTGTTAGCATAGGCTGGCAGGCATGATTGGGAGGAAGTCAAGACACAAATTAATAAAGAAGTGAGGCAGAAAATCTTTCCTTGAAACCTTTGCTTGCTTCTCTGCAGGTACTATATCATTCCAGGAGAAAAATTAAGTTTTAAAGATTATCACTAATCCTCACAATGCAAATTAGATCCAAATATTGTTACTGTCAATTTGCTAAATGAACCTATGAAACACTAAAACAGTGAATCACTATGAGATTAGTGTAAATCATTGCCTGACAGGAGGCTATAGAAGGACAGTAGCCCAGGCCTGATTAAGTTGGTGTTTTTGGTAGCTGTTTCCCTGAATATTAGCTACCTGTCTCTGAACCCAGTCTACTCATGACTAGTCCAACATATATTTCCCTTCTCTCTCATCATGACTTATCTCCTTGGTCTACAAGCTTTTCAGAGACTACCAGTTATTTTAATTAAGTCAGGTGTTACTCAGTGCTCCTGGCTTGCTGGGAAGCCTTATGCCAACTGGAGATCTAGGCATTTAAGCTAGATGCCTTGGCCTGTGTTGTGAGCTGGGGAGATGGATGTGTTGCTTTTACTCTTCTGTCCAGGGAAGGATAGTATGAGAAAGGCAACAACCTGGTTGTAGACTTCGTTGCCCTCTTTCTCCTCTCTCAGCTGTCTTACCTTTTTCTAAGGGCCTTCTGTATTTTCATGTATGCCAGGTGTTGCAGTGCATAGCATGCCATCCGAAAACATACTCATCACTTCCAGAGTCTGATACAAAATAAATTATTAACAAGCTTTTGTTACTAAAACTATTTAAAGTTTCTAATCATTGATTAATATATTTGTATATCTTGGAAATGATGTTCTCAAGTCACATTCTTTTAAATTTATTCAATCCGTATCTTAGATGAAATGCCTAAATTGTGGCTTTTAAGTAAAATATTTCTTACTTTAAAGTTTGTTTCTGCCTAATATTATTAAGTAAGAGGACATTTTGAAATAAAACACAGCCTGACTTTCTAAAAGTACAGAGAATACACTGAAAAAAAAATGAGAACAGGTATGAGAAATGAAACGAAGCAATATTAATACTATAATCCATTCAAAGTGAACGCAGAGTAATTGAGTAAGGTGCTCCAAGTCTAGTAAGGAACAATGCATGTGTGTGTGTGTGTGTGTGTGTGTGTGTGTGTGTGTGTGTGTGTGTGTGTGTGTGGCGGGGGTTATTTTTGTTGACAGATGGGTCTCAGCTACCACACTTGGAAGAGAAATAGGCAGTAAATCAGTTTTCCCATTTTTGTGACAGACTTTATCATGAGGGATGATTCTAAATGTAAACACAGTGGGTAAAATGCCACTTAGAGGGAATTTAATAAAGATACTAATTTAGACCTCAGCAAGAGAGCAACCACATATCAAACATAATGATATACCACAAATCAAATACTCAGGATATCTATTTTAGTCTAAGAGGAAACAGAACTCTTTACCGTAATCTTGTTGTAATGCCTTTGGTTTTCTAAAGCTTGTGATCTTGTTAAGATGCAGGATTAGAATGAACGCATCATTTGTGCTTACAACAGAATAAATGACATGCTTGCGATGGCTGCAAACAAAGTGAAGTCAGTGAAACAAGAAAGAAATCATGGACCTGATAATGTTTTGTTTCTCAAAGCCTCTAATCCTGGAAGCAGGAAGATGTTGAGATAAATAAATGCTCCTTGTCTGTAGGAGCCTCCAATTAAACAAGTCTATGCCTTGTCTCTCTAAGTTCAGAGACTGAAGGTCTGGAGAGCTTGAAGCTGTATAAAGAATGTCTTTCCTCCCACTGTCTTCTCTGTTTCCTGCTTATATGAAAACTTACTAAGACTTTACCATTTGCGGGCTCAGGACAGAAAAAGGGAGGAGTGAAAAAGAATACTTCTGTAGGCTCTTTTGTAGAATTGTCCCCTTTAACAGCTGAACCCATTAAGTTTTCATCAAGTGTCACTGACTTACAAAACACAAAAGATCTTAGTGCCTTTTGTGAAACTCCACCCAGGACCACTTAACTAAGGCTACTGATACACTCCCTTTCTTCATGGAATGTTCTCATGAAGCAAATGTAACCATAAAGACACCACAAGTATTTGTTTATTAGGAATCAAAATGTGAAGTGGTCTACAAAACTGGGGGATGGGTTATTAAGAACAGACTGAACTATGGAGGTGCTTGGTTAAAACACTAGTGCACAATATTGAGGAGATTAGAAAGTCATAAACCACCCTTGGATCTAACACACGTCATTTCACCACAGGCAATACTTTATGACATCTTAAACTGTAACATGAAGACTGAGCTAATTTCATCCATGTGGACTACATGTTTGATGTCAGCAGACTTTTCTTTTTAAACTGCCTAGGGTATGCAGTGCGGTATTTAGTCTTTAGTAAATTTGATCTGTTTCCTGCTAAGTCATATATCTTAATGAATTCATTATTTTCACACCTTTATTGATATTCAAGGGATTTCATGGATATGTCTCTATCATCTTCTACATTTTGCAATGAACAGTTAAGCACAAGTCTTAAAACATTAGTTTCCCACACAGGTATGCAAGTGGATCCTGAGGGAAGCTGGGTGCCCTCCCTGTAGGGTTTTCAAGAGACAGAGGTAACACTTATTTTCAGAAGAAACAGGCACGACTATTTGCTTCATAATAAGCTTCTGTTACTAATGACAGGTATATACTCATTATAGAAAACATGTTCTAAAAGTCTTTTGAAATCATTTGGGATGGTACTTAGACTCAAATGTCATCAAAGTTTGGTCCACAGCAAGCTTTTAAAAGAATATGTTGTCCTCAATACAATTAAAAGTTGTTTCTTTTACCAGATAGACAAATAACTTTAAATCTTTTACAATGTAACCATTTGCTTAAAAATTACCAAATGAATACATTTTATAGGTTTGCCTACTGTGACTGAAATCATGGAAATAATAGTTTTAGTGTAGACTAGAATGGTTAAAAGTCTTTTAGTCTGTCTTATGATATCTGGGTTGTTAAAATTGGGAGAGCTTGATATTATCATTTTTAAGGTAAGTTGAAGCTCGCTGGTGCCTCATTTCTATCTATGGTGAAGTCTTCAGAGCTTCAATATACACCCTGATTGTCCAGCATCAACAATGCCTGGACACTGGTTCCAAATGTAGACATACACTGAGACCATTCCCTGGCTTACTAAATCAGAATCTGTGTTATGAAGCAAGGAACCCATAGTCTTAAGAAGGCATTAGAGACTCTAAAGACACAGTTTTTGAAGACCCTGGATCATGGTTTTTGGAGGCCTGAAGGAGTTGAACTGATATTTTAAAAGACCTGCAAAGAAGAAAACATTTCTTTGTTGGGTGGGGTCCTGGAACTAAGACTGGAGTTAGATCTTCCTCTGGGGAGAATCTTAGCTCAAGAGCAAATGTTCTGGGCTGTTAAAAAACTGTATTTCCGACTAAGCAGTGGGTGATGAAACTTCATATTAAACAGGGTTCTCTGTAAAGGCTGGAGAATGAGGAAAACAGGAAAGAAAATGGCAAGAGTATTTCTGTTTCTGTTTTATCCTAAGCTTCAGTTGAACTCTGTTCTTCAGATTTGAACATTTAACATTGTAAACCAGAAGAGCTTAAGTTTTTCTCTTAAGCCAATAGGAGGAGTCTGCTGACTTCACATCATAATAGAAAATTCTTTATTAATGCCTTTAAAACACATTGTAATACACATACAAACACATATACACCTGGTATATAGCACACAAATTTTAGTCTTTTAACAAAACTATGAAGTATAATTATTGGCATTTACTCTCACTTTTGTATAATAAAACACTGTACCCTAATCTCTTATACAATGAAATATACATGAGCTAATGGCCATGTCCTATCCCTTAAGGCATACATAATTTTAAATTTAGTTATAAAAATAAAAGAATAAAGATTTTATTTTCTGCACATTCATGAAACAATACTTTATTAATTCCTAGAGAATTTTATATAACATATTGTGGACCTGGGTACCAGAGGTTTTCCACGGAGATCTCTGGTCAGACCTGGTGCGAGGGTTCCAGTGAAGGGAAGCGAGTGCAGGCAGGGAGACAAAGTCTCTGCAATGCCTTCCAGGTCACGTGGTAACTCTGAGCTGCTCTGCACTGAGTTGGGTTGGGCTCGGCTGATGAGAAGCTGACTGTCCAGTGAGGAGTAAGGCAGGACCTCAGCTCTTCAGGAAAGAAGAACTCTTCCCAAGTGTGCAGCTCTTGGAACAAAAGACTCAGACAACGGAGTAGTTCTCACACACCTTTAATTCCCTGGATGGATTTATATACAGGGGTGATTCAGGGTTTGACAGCAGGTACCTCTCCTTGACTTAGACTGAGAGTTTGGGGAAAACCTTTTTTGCCTGTGGGAAGGCTTGGTTCTGCTCCTACATGACTGATAGCCACACACCTCTCCTGTGGTGGGTGTGGGGGTGGTAACTTCGACAGGAGCCAGCAGTCCAGAACGCATGATTGAACACCTTCTGTCCCATGTAGGTGGAAAACACCAGCCATTGGGTCCCCCAGGGTTCAAGACTTATGCTTGACTGGAGACCAAGCTGTCTGTGCACAGCACACTGCCCCGCAACATATTACAATTATTATGCCCTTCCCAA
>LR752111.1:0-40944 GCA_902729485.2 Mus minutoides | reverse complement strand
CTTGAGATTGTGCATGTCTTGTACATGCTGTTACAATTGATAAGCGCACCTCTGGCCTATTGTTTCTGAAAATACTGTTTTCTTGAAGTTTTCACCATCTCTGGCTTTCATAAACTTTTCATCTTCTCTTCTGCCCAGCCCCCTGCACCTTGAGTGACATAACCATTCCTTTTAGGACAAAGAACTCTAACACTCTTATTTTTGAAACATTGAACAATTGTGATTCCCCATGTTTGCCTATGAATTTATACAGTTTTTCAATATCTGTGAGGAATTATCTTAGAATCTTGCATTGAATCTTTAGATTGGTTTTGGTAGGAAGGCCATTTTTACAGTATTATTCATATCAATCCACTATCAAGGGAGGTCTTTCTATCTTCTGATGCCTTAGTAATTTTCAGTGCTCTAAAGTTTTTCTATACAAATATTTTACTCATTTAGAGAGATTCAAGATAATTTTTGAGACTAATGCGAATGATATTGTTACTGTTATTTCCTTCAGTCTGTTTCTCATATCTAGAAGAGCTACTGAGTTTTGTGTGTTAATTTTTTTTAAAGTCTGGCTACTTATTTGAAAGTATTTATCGGCTAAAGAAATTTCCTGGTAGAATCTTTATGGTTCCTAATATATACAAATCATAAAATCTGAAAATAAGGATATTTTGATTTATTTCTTTTCTATTTGTGTCTTCTTGTTCTCTTATACTTGTCTGACTGCTCTACATAACCTGTCAAGAACTATATTGAATAGAAATGAGCAGAGTGACTATCCTTAACTTGTGCCTATTTTTAGTGTAAATGCTCGAAGTTTATCTCCATTTAGGACTATGTCAGCTTGGGGATTTTTGTAAATGACTTTACTATGCTGAGATATGTTTATTATGTGTTTAAGACTATCCATGAGTTTTATCATGAAGGGATGTTTGATCTTGTCAGGATTTTTTTCTTTGCCTAATTAGATGATCATATGGTTTCTGTCTTATCATATTACTATGATAGATTATCTTTATTGATTTATATATGCAGAAACATCCCTGAAACTCTGACATTCTAATTGTATCATGATTGATAAATTTGTATTGTCTCATTTAATTTACAAGTATTTCATTTAAAAATTTTTGTGTCTATTGTCATTACAGTCATTGGCCTATAATTTTCTATGTCTGGTTTGGGTATCAGAGTAATACTGACTTTGTAAAAAGAATTTAAAAATACTTCTTTAGTACTATTTGGGGGGGGATTTTATGAAATAATTTGAGGAGTATTGGCATTAGATACTCTAAAGAGCTGGTAGAATTCTTCACTTAATCCATTTTAGTTGAACTGCTTTTAATTGGGGGACCCACATGAAGACCAAAATGTACTTCTGCTACATATCTATTGGTAGCCTATGTCCAGCCCATGTATTCTCTTTGCTTGGTTGTTCAGACTCTGGGAGTTCCCAAGATCTATGGGACACAAAGAAGGAAAGTTTAGGACAACTAATATATACAAATTGGAGAGATCTCTTTAAAATAGAATAATAATACACTTGAAATCATTAGGAAAAATGACAAATAACACCTTCTGCAAAAGAAAAAAGGTGGGCAGGGAGAAACACTAAAACTTAGGGTTAATGAAATATAAATGAAAGTCCAGATTAATTGAGTCTTGGTCTTCTTGTGGCACCCCCATCTTGTGGTTCCTCAATCCTTCCCCCAACACAAAACTCCCAGAGCTCCATCTAATGTTTGGCTCTCGGTCTCTGCATATGTGTTGTGGTTAGCTACTGTGTGTAGTTTCTCAGAGGACAGTTATGCTAGGCTCTTGCATGCAAGCATAACAGAGTATCATTACTAGTGTGAGTGATTGGTTCTTGCCCATGGGATGGATTTCAATTTGGGGCAGTTATTTGTTGCCCATTCCCCTAGTCTTGGCTCCATCTTTGTCCCTATACATTTTGTAGGCAGGGCAAATTTTGGGACAAAAGTTTTGTGGGTGGTTTGATGTCCTTAACCCTCTACTGGGATTCCTGCCTGGTTATAGGAGGTGGCCACTTCAGGTTCTATATCCCCCACTGCTAGAGTCACCTTTCTAGATGACCTGGAGCCTCCCTCATCCATTGAAAATAGGTTTTGGGGGCACGTCTTAGAGATGCTACCCTCCCCTCATTGCTGATTCCTGTTCCCATTCCTGGCCCTTTATAGCCAGCTCTTCTATACCTGATCCCCTTCCCCTCCACATCTCCTCTCCTCTGGGTGCTGAGTCATACAATTAAGGCTGATGTTTGAAGGTTTTAAGAAAATTTATGGGGAAGAGCTCTAATATGGCTACTGTTGTCATGGTTTTGTATGATTTCTGAAAATGGTGATAGAATATGCGCACTGTGTGAGAATAGAGTGATGTTATGGTGGCCTATGTATTCTATGTAATATGTACTGGCATTCCTACAAGATGAATAGAGTCTATTAAATGAACTTTGAGAGGCATTAGTCATGATTGAAGGTCTAGAGAAAATATTACAGTTTTCAAGAGCAGCATGTAAGGCACAAGAGTATTGGCAAGCTGCTTCAGTCATTGCCTGGCTGCGACTGTGTGTAATGAGATATCAAGTGGTGAATGAGCTGGATCCCAGAGGAAAGCTATTTGCCTCCTAGAGGGATTACAATGTGTAAAGGGCTAGGTCCCTTCCGTTGGCCTCTGATTTGGTCAATAAAATGGATAAAAATGAATGTGTTAGAACTACTGTGTTCTATTTCTTATGGCTAGGGGAAGATAAAAAAGAAAATAAAATATAAGTTGTATCTATGCCAAAAGCCCTCACTGAAATCCTCAAACTAGGAGGAAGAACTGGAGAGAACGTGGTAGAAATTATAGGAAATACTCTTCTGCTGTAACTTTCCATAGAAAAGAATGAAAATCCATGACTCAGCATGAAAACAGGAGCTTTAACAGTGGCTCAGTATAAGAAACTGATAGTGAGGGACTACTTAGTAAATGAACATGAACTGTTTGAATTCTGAATGAGTCACGTATGCAACCAATGTGGTCACAGCCTTTTTCTTGATGCTTAGCACATAGTGCAGATGGGATTAGTCTGAAGATTTTTAATATAGTACTCATCCATTATGACAAAATCTATATCACCCAAATAGTACAACAGAACTTATGCTCTGATGGACTAGCTTAGCAACTTACCAGAGAAACTTTGTTTTTCACCACTAGAAGTTTTCGTTGACACCAGAAAGTTGAGGCCAATAAAATAGGAACAAGCCTTGTGCAAATAATACTGAGCACAAGATAGGTGATGTCTGATGTTCAGTAATTAAACAAGAAACTGGAGACTGGCTTGGAGTGATCAGACCTGTGTGATTTAAACTGGAGTAAGCTGGGTGCATAAGGTACCAAACCAAGGTAAAATAATGAGCATAGGAAAGCCAGCCAACCCCACCACAAGTAACTCAAAGCCATACATGGAGAGGTTTGCATGAACCTAGAGTCTACATGGAAAAGGAAAAAAAAAACTGATGGACTCCAATTGTGCTGCTATTGAAACTCTGAAAGGCCTCAGTCTTCACCAAGCAGCTCACCATGGGAAAAAAAACAAAAACAAATCAAAAACAAAAACCAAAACCAAAACCAAAACCAAAACCAAAACCAAAACCAAACCAAAACAACAACAACAAAAAACAAAACAAAACAAAACAAAAAACAGAAAGCAGGGGAACGAGTGATACCTATTGCATTTCCTACTGCAGAGGAAATGGGTCTCCAGTGGTAGAAACCTCCCTAATCACTTCCCTAATGGAATGGCTGGGGGTGTCAGCAGGTGAGGGTTATGATAGATGACTAGAAACTCCATGTTGAATTGCAGATTTATTTGGTCTTCTATGGTGAAATATGGTTTGCATGAATACTGAAACTAGAAGGGCTCCCAGAAGTATAAAAGGCAATGAATATCGGTGGATGGATATGGGAACAAAAATGGGGGTGAATAGGATTAAGTTAAACTTAGGGGTGAGCAAATTTCTCTCCAACTATACTGTGTATACTTCCTTGCTAAGCATAAAGATTGATTTCAGAGCTAGGAAACTTCTCAGCAGCCAGTTCCTATAGAGAGATATCAATATTGTGGCTGTAAATTCATGCCAGCTGAGAGTTCCAGCACAAAGCAGGCAGATGCAGGCATAGCCAACAAACTGGAAGGCACAGCATCACTCAAAGGAGCTGACAGTGATTTGCCCTTAGTTCTAATACAAAGTAAACAGTTCTGGTAGTCCCACAGAGTTAATCAGGGCTGGAGAGATGCACAGAGTCTCATGGGAACACTCCAGGATAAAGAAGGAGAACAAAAAGAAAAGGGTCATCGTGTATTACAGAAGAATAAAGAAATCCTGTCAATGCATGTTTCTGGACTTCAACTGTTCTAATGTAGTAACCAGTACAAGTGGTGGGATCTTTTCATGGTGTGTAGGACCTGGCTACACTTTTCTTAGTGCTCCCTCAGTTGCTGATTCTCAAGACAAATTGACAGTTGCCTGCTGAGTCAACATCAGACTTGTCAAGGTTGCCTCACAGCTCCAATACTTGTCATGGAATGGTGGCCTGGGACCTTGCTTCATTATCTTGCCTATCTTCTGTAAAAAGGATACTTTACATATATGACATATTGCCAATCTCTGAGTAGTTTGCAGATTTGGAAACACATTTGAGAGACATACAAGTATATCTAAAGGAGCAGGAATAGAAAAATAGTGAAAAGAACTACAAGGCTTAGATACAACCATAAAACTATTGAAAACATTATGGTTGGTTAAGATAAAAATGACACACACTCAAAACTGTAAGTGGAAACATTAAAATAATTGTTTGGTTTAAGTTCAGAAGGTACCCTGTATGGTTAAAAAAGGACACTCTCAGGCTGTAATATTATGAGAAAATTTATGTTTGTGGAGTCAGAGACACTAGTGGGGAGAAACTGCTATTATCCTGTGATGTCTCTACCATATTGGCCTCTATACATTTGTACTCACACCCAAGACCACATGTTAGTCACAATCTGTCATGGAAAAAAACTTCATTTTTTCAATAGGCTAAGACTTACTACCGCCACTGATGATTCTGAGAACAAGTGACTGTCGTTACAGCCCAGTTCTTCAGTGCTTAGGCTTATGTGAACATCTACACCATCCCCTGCAAAATCTCAGAAGACATAATGGAAGAGGAAGTGGTAAGAAAACAATAAATGGAGAAATGGGTGGCGTGTTGAATAGCAATTTCTTCTGGAAGACTTTCATTTTGATGGAAGGCTCTTTAGATCTCAGGCAGTGAACAATTCACAAGACTCAGGAAGGCATTGAAACTTAGGAAATGCCCAAGGCCCTTACTCTTTAAAGCTCTGTAACTAGAATGGACTGCAAATAAGAAACTCACTGACTTGTCTTTGCATACATATTGAGCAAATAGAGGAATGCAGCTTTAGTGACTCACCATTTATGCTAGGATTTCAGCAATACAGCTGCCTTTGTATTGCTCCTGTAAGTAGTTTCTTACCCCATAATCCTGCAAGTAATAGTAATAAGCTTATTGTTTTGACAGTGTGGACATTGGTAGTATTGTTTCTTTTGCTTGTCTTTGGTACCTTATCTCTGCTGAGTAGTATTTGTTCACCTCTTATTTGGAAATGTCACAATACTTGCATAGATATTTTTGAATGTTAAAAAGACACATATGTGCTTAAAAATAATTTACTGTTAAATGGTGCATATTATGCCAGAAAGAAAATCTCAAGACTGGATGGATTCAATACTGAATTCTACCAAGATTATCTAGTATTCATCAACTCAAACTGTTCCACACACAAGAAGAAAGAAAAACATCAAATTTGTTTCATGGCCTTAGTATCAACTTAATATCTAAACTAGATAAAGATGCAACACACACACACACACACACACACACACACACACACACACACACACACAAACTATAGACTAATTTCCTTGGAGAGAATACATGCAAAAGTTCCCAACAAAGTACTTGCAAAATGAATTCAAGGACTCACTATGAGTAGGACAAGAGAAATGTATATATGAACTAGATACAGATAGGAATGGAAAAAGCAAATTTATCTTGATTCACAAATGATGTAATTCTATATTTAATGTGTTTTAAATACTTTTCCAGAAAATTATTATAATTTAAACACATTTTTAGTAAATTTGAAGAATACAAAAATTTCCATACAAAAATCAATAGCCTTCCTATATAACAACAACAAAATTTCTGAGAAAGAAACTAGTTCTCATGAGACCTCCAAAGACATTCTTTGTAGATCAAGAAAAGCCATTTAAAAATGTATATGAAGCCCCAAAACATCACACAGCTAAAACAATCCTAATCAAAAAGAAAACTGCAATATATATATATATATATATATATATATATATATATATATATATATATATATATATATATATATCTCACAATTTGAGACCTCATATACTGGAGAACCATAGTGACAAACAGCATAGTTATGGCATAAAAAGAGATGTAGACCGATGCAATAGAAGAGAGGACACAGAAATAAGCCCATATAATAGTTTGGATACCTAATTTTTTTTCAAAAGATTTTAGATGTATAAACAAGAAATATTCAATAAATGATGCTGGCAAAACTGGATTCCTAACTGCAGAAAAACAAAATTAAATCTCTTAGCCTTCAAAATGAATCAAATTACTTAAAATCTTAATGCTGATATACACAACAAGTATTGCACACTTTATATGCCCCAATACAAGGGAACACCAGGGCCAAGAAGTGGGAGTGGGTGGGTAGGGGAGCAGGGTGGAGGGAGGGTAGAGGGAACTTTCGGGATAGCATTTGAAATGTAAATTAAGAAAATATCTAATAAAAAATGAAATATGAAAAAAAATTAACTAGCCTGGGGGACTCATGTGAACCAACCACTAAGGAGCCTGAATGAGTCTGACGTAGTTCTTTGGTACATATGTTAGCTATAGTTGTATAGATTTGTCTGCTTGTGGGACTCCTAACAGTGAGAGCAGGGGCTGTCTCTGTCTCTTTTTCCTAGTTTGGGGACACATTTTCTCATTCTGATTTGTCATAATACATCCTTAATACAAGGAGAGATGTCTAGGTTTACTACAACTTGAGATGCAGTGATTGATTGATAACCATGGGAGGCCTCCCTTTTCTGAGGAGAATTGGATGGTGCTGGTTTGGAAATTAGAAGGGCTGGAGGAGAAAGGGAAAACTTTGGTCAGGACATAAAAAAAATATACCAAAAAAAATCTTAAATGTGTAAACTTCTAAAGAAAATATAAGGACTATACTTTAAGGTACAGATTTAAATTTTATTTTTCTAAACAAGAGTCCAATAGCACAAGAAAAAGTTCTGAGAATCAACAGAGGAAAGTATATAAATTTAAACTTTTCTGAAGAGAAAAAGAAAATATAAGTAAATCTTTCAGCCTAAAGAGAAAGAATCCTTGCCAGCCACAACTCAATCACGTTGATGATAACTAGAATATATATAAAGAACTACAAAAATTAAACAATAGAACCACAATGCTGCCAATCAATGAATAGATTAATAAATAAAACAGTTTTTGTTTTAATTTTTCTAAATCTCTTTTAATTTCTCATGAAAATCCTTTTATCAGTAGCCATTTCTTTATTTTTTAGATTATCATGTAATTTTATTATTAACACTCCAACAAGACTAAGATAGATCCACTGAGAGACAAAGAAATAGTGACTGGAATACATTCACAACTTTTAAATGTATATGTATATGAATTCTAAGGGATCCCAATATTCTGAAAAATTACCTTAGTTTACTTTTATTATTAAGTTGTTTACTATATTAGGAAAATAAAATCTCAATAACACTACAGATGGTTCATGAGTTCAAAATAAATTTTAGTAGTATGCTGAAGTGTGTGCTGATGAATGGACTTCATGAAAAGAACATGACAAGCCTTACACTTGTTTCACAAACATTGAACACTATCATGTAAAGCGATATGACTTGTGAACATGATGGCTTTCTTTCTCTCTCTCTCTCTCTCTCTCTCTCTCTTATTTTATTTTAATTATTGGATATTTTCTTTTCTTATAATTCAAATATTATCCCCTTTCCCGGTTTCCCCTCCTCCCAGAAAACCCCTATTACATTCTCTCTAACCCTGCTTCTATGAGAGTGGTCACCTACCCACTCCCACCTCCCCACCCTCAAATCCCCTATACTGGGGCATCTATTGAGCCTTAATAGGACCAATGACCTCTCCTCCCATTAATACTTGATAAGGCCACCCTCTGCTACATATGCAGCCAGAGCCATGTATACTCCTTGGTTGATGGCTTAGTCCAGGGGAGCTCTTGCAGGGGAGGGGGGGGTATGGTTGGTTGATATTGTTGCTCTTCCTATGGGGTTGCAAACCCCTATAACTCCTTCAGTCTTTTCTCTAACTCCACTATTGGGGACCCCATGCTCAGTCCAAAGATTGGCTGTGAGCATCTGCCTCTCTATTTGTAAGGCTCTGGCATTGCCTCTCAGGAGACAGCCATTTCAGGCTTCTTTCAGCATGTACATCTTGGCATCCACAATAGTGTCTGGGCTTGGTAACTGTTTATGGGATGAATCCCCAAGTGGGACAGTCTCTGGATGGCCTTTCCTTCAGTCTCTGCTCTAGACTTTATCTCCATATTTGCTCCTGTGAGTATTTTGTTCTCCTAAGGACTGAAGCAACCACAGTTTAGTCTTCCTTCTTCTTGAGCTTCATGTGTTCTGTGAATTCTATCTTGGGTATTTGGAGCTTAAAGACTAATATCCACTTACCAGTGAGTATACACCATGTATATTCCTTTTTTCATTGGGTTACCTCACTCAGGATGAGTTCTAGTTCTATCCATTTGCCTAAGAATGTCACGAATTCATTGTTTTTAATAGCTGAGTAGTACTCCATTATATAATGTACCACATTTTCTGTATCCATTCCTCTGTTGAAGGACAACTGGATTCTTTCCAGCTTCCGGCTATTATAAATAAGGCTGCTATGAATATAGTGGAGAATGTATCCTTGTAAAAGATGTTGGAGCATCTTTTAGGTGTATGCCCAGGAGTGTTATAGCTAGGTCCTCTGGTAATACTATGTCCAATTTTCTGAGGAACCTCCCAACTAATTTCCAGAGTGGTTGTACCAGTTTCCAATCCCACCAGCAATGGAGGAAGGTTCCTCTTTCTCCACATCCTGCCCAGCATCTGATGTCACCTGAGCTATTAATCTTAGCCATTCTGACTGGAGTGAGATGGAATCTCAAGGTTTTGATTTGTGTTTCCTTGATGACTAAGGGTATTGAACATTTCTTTTCTTTTTTTTTTGTACATTTTTTATTAGATATTTTCTTTCTTTACATTTCAAATGTTATCCCCAAAGCCCCCTATACCCTCGCCATGCCCTGATCCCCAATCCACCCACTCCTGCTTCCTGGCCCTGGCATTCCCCTCTACTGGGGCATATAATCTTCGCAAGACCAAGGGCCTCTCCTCCCATTGATGGCTGACTAGGCCATCCTCTGCTACATATGCAACTAGAGACATAGCACATTTCTTTCAGTGCTTCTCAGCCATTAGATATTCCTCAGTTCAAAATTCTTTGTTTAGCTCTGTACCCCATTTTTTAATAGGGCTATTTTATTCTTGGGAGTCCATCTTCTTGAGTTTTTTGTACATGTTGGTTATTACTCATCTATTGGATGTAGAATTAGTAAAGATCTTTCCGCAATCTGTTGGTTGACATTTGTCCTATTGACAGTGTCCTTTGCCTTACAGAAGCTTTGAAATTTTACAAGGTCCTATTTGTCAATTCTTGACTTTAAAGCAAAAGCATTGGTATTTTGTTCAGGAAATTTTTCCCTGTTAAAGGCTCTTCCCCATTTTCTCCTTTGTAAGTTTCAGGGTATCTAGTTTTTATGTGGAGGTCCTTGAAACACTTGGACTTGAGCTTTGTACAATGAGATAAGAATGGGTCAAATTACATTTTTCTACATGCTGACAGTCAGTTGAACCAGCACCATTTGTTAAAAATGCTGTCTTCCTTCCACTGGATGGTTTAGCTCCTTTGTCAAATATCAAGTGACCATATGTGTGTGGGTTCATTTCTGGGACTTCAATCTATTCCATTGATCTTCCTGCCTGTCTCTGTACCAGTACCATGCAGTTTTTAATCACAATTGCTCTGTAATACAGCTTGAGGTCAGGGATGGCGATTCCCCCAGAAGTTCTTTTGTTGTTGAGAATAGTTTTTGCTATCCTGGATTTTTGTTATTTCAAATGTATTTTCAAATTGCTCTTTCTAACACTATGATGAATTGATTTGGAATTTTGATGGGATTACATTGAATATGTAGATTGCTTTTGGTAATCTGACCATTTTTACTATATTACCCCTGCCAATCTATGAGCATGAGAGAGCTTTCCATCTTCTGAGATCTTCTTGGATTTCTTCAGAGACTTGAAGTTCTTGTCATACCGATCTTTCACTTGCTTGGTTAGAGTCAAACCAAGGTATTTAGTTTTATCTGTGACTACTATGAAGGGTGTCATTTCCCTAATTTCTTTCTCAGCTTTTTTTTTCCTTTGAGTTGAGGAACGCTAGTGATTTGTTTGAGTTACTTTATATCCAGTCACTTTGCTGAAGTTGTTTATGGGGTTTAAGAGTTCTCCAGTGGAATTTTGGGGTTCACTTAAATATATGAACATATCATCTGAAAATAGTGATATTTCGAATTCTTCCTTTTCATTTGTATCCCTTTGATCTCCTTTTGTTGCCTAATTGCTTCAAGTTCTATATTGAATAGTTAGGGAGAGAAGAAGCAGACTTGTCTAGTCCCTGATTTTAGTGGAATTGGTTCATGTTTCTCTTCATTTAGTTGATGTTGGCTACTCGTTTTGCTGTATATTGCTTTTACTATGTTTAGGTAGGGGCCTTGAATTCCTGATCTTTCAAAGACTTTTAACATGAAGGGATGCTATATTTTGTCATATGCTTTTTCAGCATCTAATGAAATGATCATGTCATTTGTTTTCTTTGAGTTTGTTTATTTAAGGATTATATTGATGGATCTACATATATTGAACCATACCGGCATACCTGGGATGAAGCCTACTTGATTGTGGTGAATGATCAGTTTGATGTGTTCTTGGATTTGGTTGGCAAGAATTTTATTGAGTATTTTGATCAATCTTCCTAAGGGAGATTGATCTGAAGTTCTCTTTCTTTATTTGGTCTTTGTGTGGTTTATGTATAAGCATAATTGTGTCATCTTAGAACAAATTGGGTATTGTTTCTTCTGTCTCTATTCTGTGGAATAGTTTGAAGAGTATTGGTATTAGGTCTTCTTTAAAGCTGTGATAGAATTCTGCAGTAAAACCCATCTGGTCCTGAGCTTCTTTTGCTTAAGAGACTATTAACGACTGTTTCTATTTCTTTAGCGGTTATGGGACTGTTTAGATGGTTTATCTGATCCTGTTTTAACTTTGGCACCTGGTATGTGTCTAGAAACTTGTCAAGCCCATCCAGATTCTTCAATTTTATTAAATATAAGCTTTTGTAATAGGATTTGATGATTCTTTGAGTTTCCACATTTTCCATTGTTATGTCTCACTTTTCACTTCTGACTTCTTTAATTTGGAGACTGTTTCTGTGCTGTCTGGTTAGTCTGGCTAAGGGTTTATATATCTTGTCAATTTTCTCAAAGAACCAGCTCCTAGTTTGGTCGATTCTTTGTATCGGTCCTTTTGTTTCTACTTGATTGATTTCAGCCCTGAGTTTGATTAGTTCCTGCTGTCAATTCCTCTTGGGTGTATTTGCTTCTTTTTGTCCTATAGCTTCCAGGTGTGCTGTCAAACTGCTAGTATAAGCTCTTTCCAGTTTCTTTTTGGAGACACTTAGAGCTATGAGTTTTCCTCTTACCATTGCTTTCATTGTGTCCCATAAGTTTTGGTATGATGTGTCTTCATTTTCGTTGAATTCTAAAAAGTCTTTAATTTCTTTATTTCTTCCTTGACTAAGTTATCATTGAGTAGAGCATTGTTCAGCTTCCACATGTATGTGTGTTTTCCTTTGTTTTTGTTGGAATTTAAGACAAGCCTTAGTCCATGGTGATCTGATAGAGTGCATGGGTTTATTTCAATCTTTTTTAATCTGTTGAGGCCTGTTTTGTGATCAATTATATAGTCAATTTTAGAGAAGGTACCATGAGGTGCTGAGAAGAAGGTTTATTCTTTCCTTCAAGTTAAAATGTTCTATAAATTTCTTTTACATACATTTGGTTCATAACTTCTGTTAGTTTCACTATGTCTCTGTTTAGTTTCTGTTTTCACGATCTGTCCATTGGTGATTGTGGACAGACTTTAAAGTATCCCACTATTATTATGTGAGGTGTGATGTGTGCTTTGAAGTTTAGTAAAGTTTCTTTTTTGAATGTGGGTACCCTTGCATTTGGAGCATAGATGTTCAGAATTGAGAGTTCATCTTGGTAGATTTCTCCTTTGACAACTATGGAGTGTCCTTTCTTATCCTCTTTGATAACTTTTGGTTGAAAGTAGATTTTATTAGAAATTAGAATGACTACTCCAGCTTTTTTCTTTGGGCCTTTTTCTTGGAAAAATGTTTTACAACCTTTCACTCTGAAGTAGTGTGTCTTTGTCATTGAGGTGTGTTTCTTGTATACAGCATAGTCCTGGGTCCAGTTTAAGTATCCAGGCAGTCTATGTCTTTGTATTGTGGAATTGAGTCCATTCTCCTAGATTCCTTTTCCATGAAATTTGATCCTCTCTTCAAGTCTCTGTGCATATCACATACATTCAGGGAAAATATTCATACACATCAAATAAATAAATCTATAGATAAACTAAAAATGCTTTCATCTGCATTGTAGTTATTTTAAAGATCTTTGAATAATCTTAAGTAATGTTATACCTGTTGTAGGAGACTTAGAGATAAGGAATGGGAAGAGAAAACATGACTTATTTATATTTATGGATTTTTGAAGATTTCACTTTCAAGAACATATTAATTTTTATAGTTGTTTTAAAATAATCCTGATGCATAATTGAAAATCTTGGAGAGCTTGTGGATTATTTTAGGAAATTCTTATTGCAGAAGTGATAGTTTAGACCAGAAATAGTGAGAGGGATCTTGTATGGTACTTTTGGGACTTTTGAAAGTGATTAAGTAAAATGTATAGTGGTTCGATTGGATATAATAGAAGCAAGGAGATCTGAGAAATAACCAGTTTCTTTCTGGATTAGCCATCTAGATGAATGGCAATGTTGCTAGAGGGAAGGGGAAAGCCAGACAGCATAGAGTGAGCAGAGAATCCAGCTATTCTATTAAACTTATTTTTATTATTTTTTGCTGCAGACCAACCCCACTTGGCCTCCCAGAATCCATGGAAGAAATCGGGGTTCTGGACATGTGGGCAAGGAGTTGACAACAAAAAGGGTGTCAGACAGACACAAACACAAGGGAGTGTGGTATCTGAATGTATTTTTTCAAAGTGAGCATCAGTCTTTTTTATTACAAGAAACAAAGAAATTAAGTGATACATTAAGGCCATTCAAGGTACATTGAAGTTATTTGATGCAAATTACTTTTACAACAAAACAGAGGAATGTGTACTTCAAAGCTAATAGGAACCAACTGGGATAAAATCAATGTTAACAATTGGGATCAAAAGCAGCCCCACCTAAGGTCAGCTAATTCTAGTCTATTGAATAGTCCACCTTCCCCCTAGGCCATTGTGAATTCCTGTGTATGGGTGTAACTCAGCTATCTATAATTCTAAGTATCTACTCTGGTTCCTCCTTAGACCATAACCTTCCTTCCTTCTAGATAATTGTAAAGTCCTGCATATGGGAGTAACTTGGCTATTATTCTAAGTGATTGTGTAGGGGGACTTTCTACTAATAAGTAATGTAGTCTTCCATACCTGACTGTAATGAAGTGTACTTAGAATTTTCATTACAGGGTTTTCATTTTGTGAGAGAAATTGATAGATAAAAGTCAAATTAATTCAGATAGCAATGTTAGAATAATGCAGGATAGGAAAATAGCCAGACTAAAATCTCCTTATAGAAATGTTTCATAGTGAAAGCATGCCTAAAATCAAGGTTTTTGTGGTGACTCACATATTTTCTTGAAATTTTTCTTGTATATGTCCAGAATTATGGTTATAATGAGAAGAAATTCAATAGAATTTTAACTGCTTTTCTAACTTTTCCATAACAGGACCTCATACTAGCTTTACATGTACAGTGGCAACTGTTCTCAAAGCAGCATCCTAGTGAAACTAGCTGAAGGAGTAAGATTAAAAACAGAGAAGTTGTACAAGTTGTGCACTGACTGCAGTGATATTGAAGAAGGGAGAGGGTTTTTAAATGAGTGTTTTGGGGGTTTACAGGATGGTTCTTAATAGTACATGATCTAATAATAATCTTAATATAGGGAATTATATATTTATAACTTAAGTGAAATTTAACTTAGAAAAACTGTACACGTGATATGTAACCTGAAGCATTATACTGTAGATCATAAAGATATTAGAAATGTTAACAAACATTCAATATGCTTCTTGTATACTCTATAAAAAGTGCAATTAGAAGATTAGTCCAGCCAGGTGGTGGTGGCACACATGTTTAATCCCAGCACTTGGGAGGCAGAGACAGGCGGATTTCTGAGTTCAAGGCCAGCCTGGTCTACAAAGTGAGTTCCAGGACAGCCAGGGCTATACAGAGAAACCCTGTCTTGAAAAGCCAAAAAAAAAAAAAAAAAAAAAAATTTAGTCCAGGGATAGAAGTTGAGCCAACTGCTGCTTAGACTAATACAAATTCATGTAGGGAAAGAGGCTTTGTAGTGTCTGGCAATGCTAGTCATTGGATGACACATGCTGGCACACTTTTACTTATTCTAGGTGGCTAATTCTCAGCTATTTGTTATGGTGAAGAAATGAGGAGATCATATACCGAGAGATGTTAAATTTCATCTGGGCTAAATTATTTTAGATCTTTCATGGTCTTAGCCATCTAAGCTCCCATCTTACCATGGGGGTCTCTGAAGAGCATTTGTTCATTTCATCTCAGTGTTAGAACCGTGTAGATAAGAGCACCTACCTTCTAGTTGTAAGTTTTCAGATTCTGTTATATAATCTGTGGGGAAGACGGAATATAGTTTTATATAGAAGAAACTGTGAGTGTGAGATAGGAATCAAGGTTTTAACATCAGACAGACTAGTCTAAAAAAGTTTTTATATGTTGACTAAATATATCTATACCTGTATTAAAAAAGAATATTAAACATAAAAGTAGAGTATAATTTAATAATTTTTATTTTAACATAGAATACATTATTTTAGCTATAAAAGTAACACATCCTCATGATACAATTTTCTATTAGATAAATTTAAAGTAAATATTTTTAAAATTCTGATTTTTAACCCACATTGTAGGCAGAGGTCTTAAAGTTTTTATGTTTAGTAATATTTAATATTCATATGCCCACAGTGGATGCTTATTTATATTGGAGGCTAAATGTCAGAAATTGGAGTCACTTAAGGTCATATATGTTAGTGGTACCTCATAATGGAGTGATCAACTGGATCTAAATGATTCATTAATGACAAACTGGCAGACAGATCACATGATGCTATCAATCATCTTCAAGAGGCATAAATTGTCTGTGTTGATTATGCATGAGGACAGGTAAGTCAACGTGCCATACAAGAGGCACATATTAACAGGATTGTAATTCTCTTCCCCAAATACTTACGCTAGTTTTATATTGGATTTTCTAGAACTTTAAAGAAAGAAGGAATTCCATATGATTAAAATAAAAAAAGAACCAGGAAATAAATAAATTTTATTTAGGAACTATTATAATAGGGAAGGAAGATAAGACATGATGAAGAGCCTGGGTCAGTGTGGTGACAGTGACTAAAAACAAACACCAAAATAGTAGAGAACTTTGAGCAACCTCACTTGACATGACCGTGGTGGAGGGCACTTCATGGTGGGTGATCTGCTAGCAAAAGAGCAGGGATAAGGAACTGGACAACATAATCAGAGTGGTCATAGACTACCAGTAAAGCAACTCAGCAGGATTTTGGAGAACACCTTGAGATATGAAACTATGGTACCATACTATATGATATTATAGAAGGCCAAAGACCAAGACCTAATTGAAAAGAGTTTTCAGAGGAGTTCAACTAAAGTTTACTCAAGGAGGTCTTTTCTACATACACCATACATATGTAACAAGCACAAAATGGTGGGGGCAAATCACATCATAAAATATGCATCCATTTTTAATGAAATGTAGGAAAAATTGGGTTTTCTTGCTAAATTAGTTCTGAAAAAAACAGAAGCAAAATAAAACCACACTAGTTTTCTGAAACCTTTGCATTTCAGAATTATGGAATAGTAAAATAGTTTACTGTTTAATTTTAGTAACAAATGGAGGAAATATCAAAAGAATACAAGTTAAAGTTGTAGATACTATACTATTTCAAGGAGCTTTTTAAACCTCAGGTTTAATAACCATTGATAACTTGTCATTCATTTAGGTGAAATAAGGAATGCATATGCAAAACAGGTTATGCATATGAATGGAGTATACAATGATTCCTTCAGATTACTGTAGAGTTCTTTCAAACAACAGTCTGTTATGTTGGAGTAGGGTACAGTCACTTTTTGGGAGTAAAGAGATTCCTTGTGTGAATATTTCTAAGAAGATTGAACTCTTTTGTGGCAATTTCCTAACCCAGGCTTTTGTGGCTTAGTCTGAGTAGGACATGTGGCTAAATGAAATGTGTTATATAAAATGAAAGCTTGCTTTTATATATCAAGTAGCTATTTAGATACCTGGTCTCTAGTGCATTATTGTCTGATTTGAAAGAGTTTCCTTTTCATTTCTATCCACTTTCTGTGACTCACACCCATGTCAGCCAGAATGTGGTAATAGAGGCAATTATACATTTGAGGATGCAGCTTTGTGACCAGATCTCAGATTCACACCTGGGCATAATTATTTTATCCCATATCCATTTATACTTAAGAACATATTATTTGAAACTCTTTACTGAACATAAGTAATTAGTGGAGCTAAGAGTCCATTCTTAAGTATATTTGTTTTGTTTTTCTAGCTTTTTATGTCCTGAATAATCCATTTAAAAAAATGTTTCATGCAGAATGCTTTGACAGCACTCTTTCTCTTATTCAGGCACAAAAATATTTCAGAGGTGAACAGAATAATAACAAACATATATATTAACTCATGAAGAAAGAGAAAAAAAAGCACAAACTAGTTGAGAAGATGTTTTCCCCTATGAATCAGTACTAAAGCCAGGATATGACTTTTTATTTTTAACTTTTCTTTTTTCTACATTTAACATTTATGAGACTAATTCCCCATTGGAAACTAATATTCCATGTACCAATCTCTCTAAACCACTGTGTGAGTAACAAGAAAATATCTTATCTTGAACATTCAAAAGTGGTTTATGTCGTAGAAAATTTGGGGAAGAGGAAGATAGATTTGTTTGATTTCATAGGTTTGTTTTTAAAGTACTGATATGTTGTCGTACACTGATGTTTGCAACCGTGCTTCTCATGAACATGATTTTGGTGTTTAGTTCTCAGATTTTTCTGCCCTTAAGTTCTTGAAAACAGCTTAATCTTACATTAGATTTTCAGCTTAATTAAAATTGGAAACACAGTAAGGGTCATCCATATTTTGTGCTTTGCAACAAACGTTCTTAAGGATAACAATGGCTCTCCCCAGTTGTTGCTAAATAAACATACAATATCCCCTATGAATATTGTAAGAGTCTTACAATAGCACATTAAGTACTACTGTAATTGAAAATGAAATTAGGGAATTATAAATGTGACTGGGCAATGTAATAAAAATCTGTTATGTTGAGAAAATGTATGCCTTTACTCTTTCTAAACAAAATAACAAAATAAGCATTAAAGAGTAACTTGGAGATACTAAAGCATCGCAAATACAACACCGAAGTGGTAGTTGTAGTATAGATTTATTTATGCTATAAAATAACACAACATAATTTTGACAGCACTGTTGTTAAATACTTTCCCTGAAATTTGTCATTTCTAAGATGTTTTTCCACTGGACAATGTATTTATTTGGTAATGATGGTATGTTTTTGAAGATTCTCCTCAAAAAATTATGAGTTATACATATGGAGTTATTTCTAACAGAAATTTGTAACTAACTTTAATTACATTGCAAAATTCAGCAAACAAACCAAGTGTGGTGGCACACATCTGTAGGCTCAGTACTTGGGAGAAAGAGGATTGGTACAAATACAAGAACGGCAGGGGCTCTATAGTAGGTTTCATGCCAGTCATGTCTATGTAGCAAGGCTCTTCCTCATGGAAACATTAAAACAGTCTAAACTTACACAATCTACGTCAGGTCAAATGACACATGAATTAAATTGAATTCATCAAATATATAAAGTAAATATTTATATATTTAAGAGAGAGATGGTGAAAGAAACAGAGACAGACAATCAAAAAAATAGTGTGGGTCATATAAACTATCTTCATTTTATTTTTTTCTCCTTGCTATTTTTAGTAGTAATACTGGCGATTAAACTTGAGGTCTCACAGCTGGTAGGCAAGTACTCTATTGCTGAACTACGCCATTAACCATCATGTCTATTTCATTTAGACCCAAGATGTTCCTAGAGCAGTAAACATGTGTGGAAATTTGAATACATGAATCTATTTGAGAAATGTTAGTAGTATAAGGATTGACATAGATTTGTACTTTCCTTACTCTTTTATTCCATCAACTGTATGTGGTTAATAGTATTTAGTAAATATTTGGGGGTGGGTGGTAGAATGCAAAACTGAGTAGAACATTTATACACCTCTGTCTTTGAATCCTGATACTTACTACAAAATTATACTTGCAAACAGATTATTATGTGGTCCATCATTTATCTCTTGCCTTATGGAGTTTTACTACAGTTAGCACTTCTTCCCTCTATTGCTACAGGCCAGGTTACTAAAATATAGATCACTTAGGACATATTTACACTGAAAATTATTTATTGTTTATATAGAATCCAACTATAACTAGACCTACTTTATTTGCTAATTGTGGCAATAGAGAATATGTGATTTTGCTAGTTCCCAAAGAATATATTAGTTCCCAAACAAAATTCTTTTGGGGCTTCATCCTGTTCCCCTGGGTTTCTTTCTATTGTTCCCAAGAGTTTCTAGGCTTTGCTACTAATTTCTAGCACATTCAATTTCATTCTTAGGCTTTGGTGGTTTCTTGCCCAAAGAGTCTGGTGTGGTACTTGATCGGAATCTACACCTTTGCTTGTTTTTTCTTTTTCTTTTTTTTTTTTCTTCTTTACCCTGCATCTCACATTTTCCATTTTGTTTCTCCTATTATCACCTTTTAGTGAGTCAACTGTAAGTTCAGGGCCTGCCTCAGGGAGAAATGATGTGACATTATTTCTTAGACTGTTCAATCTTGATAAGAAAGTTACTTTACAAAGCAAAAACAAGTGATTTAAATCTCAAAAACATTTTATGTAGAAGGAGGTCTATTTTTTCATCGTTTCAATTATGAAGAACTTTATTTGTAGCATGTGATTCTAAAAAGGAGCAGATTCGCTCCCCTGCTCAACAACCTGTGGTTACAACACAGTGGTAACATCCACAGAGATGTTTCAGCATGATACTTTTGGAAGTATACCCACAAAGTAACTGGACTAACTTCTTTGCAATGTAGTATAGGCTCTCCTGAGAAATAGAAATGCAGTATGTTAGTATTTCTTTAATATGAACTGTTCTCTGATATAGAATTTCTGCAAATACTTAAAATTGGTTTTACTTTTCTTTTTCTAGAAAGACTGGAGATTGTAATTGGCTCATATTGTTCCCAGACTGAATCCTAGATTGCTATCTAGTTTATCAAGCCCAGTGAATCATGGTTTTTTGTAACCTGATAAAAAACTTTGTTCACTGCCTATTTTCTGCCTTGCATTACTTCAAAGTTTAGTATGTTAAAACAACAAGAACATATTATTTTACACGAATTTTGATATTTGAGATCTTTGAAATATTTGGTTGTGTGGTTTTGGCTCAATGCCTTTTAGGAGGTTGCATTCAGCCTTTTAGCCAGGTCTTCTGTTTCTGAAGACTTATTGAGGTTGAAGAAATACCTTCCAAGCTCATATAGCTGTTGGCAAAATACCTCCATTCTTTAACTATAAAGAACTGCCAATACACTTACATGTATAAACATTCTGAGAGTGTAACAGCAAGAGGAATGGAGGAGGAAGGGACGGATGGAGGAAGATAAAAAAGAGAGAGACACAGAGACACAGAGACTAATAGAGACAGGCAGAAATAGAGAGAGAGAAATCCCAAGATGGGGGAGGGGAGGGAAGGAGAAAGGGAGGGAAGGAGGGGAGAGGGAAAGAAAGAGAGAGATAGAGAGATAGAGAGATAGAGAGATAGAGAGATAGAGAGAGAGAGAGAGAGAGAGAGAGAGAGAGAGAGCAGGTCTCCAAATTAAGCTGCAGGTTTTTATAATCATCTAGTCTAGTGGTATTGATGTTCATTGAGAGTCCTCCAAAGGTCCTTATTAGAAGGGTTGGTTCCCACAATGGTGCTATGGGAAAATACTAGAACTTGTGCATGATACAGGATTATGGGAACTTGCTGATACTCTGCTCTTCATTGTGAAGTAAGGCAGTTTACTAATCAACATAGATTTTTAAAAAAAATAGTGTCTCCTGTGAGGCTTTGACAGTCCCTGACAAATACAGAAGTGGATGCTCACAATCATCTATAGGGCAGAACATAGGGTCCCCAATGTAGGAGCTAGAGAGAGTACCCAAGAGCTGTAGGGGTCTGCAACCCTATAGATGGAGCAACAATATGAACTAATCGGAACCCCCAGAGCTCATGTCTCTAGCTGCATATGTATTAGAAGATGGCCTAGTTGGCCGTTATTGGGGAAGAAAGGACCTTGGTCTAACAATGTTTATATGCCCCAGTACAGTGGAATGCCAGGGCCTAGTAGTGGAAGTGGGTGGGTAGGGGAGTAGGCTTGGGGGAGGGTATAGGGGACTTATGGGATAACACTTGAAATGTAAATGAAGAAATTATCTAATAATAAATAAATTAAAAATAAATAAAAGAAATGGTATATTTTAAATTAATTTATTTTTACACTCCATATTCCATTCCTTACTTCCCCACTTACCCTCATACTGCTTAACATACCACATGTAAAATGTAACCATGTTATTAAAATTGTTAGTTTATAGATTTTTGTTAGAAAATCTGAATGTTATTACCGAGGAGACAATGACACTTCTCCAGCTTCTAATTTTCTTAATTAATTTGTGTTAGCACAAGTGGCAAAAGGCATGTTGATGAGTAGAGGTGAAGGTGTGTTAGTAAGAGATCACCACATGCAGCATCACTAACGGAAGAGATTTATGGGGGGACTGGGGAAGTGAAAGGCCATCTCGGAGTGGGGACAGAAAAAAGACTCAAACACAGAGAAACAGACAGACAGACAGATAGGCAAAGAGAGACTCGGAGATAGAAAGAATGAAAAAAAAAAAGAGAGAGGCATGTTGTTGTGATTAACCTTATAAAGGGTGCATGTGTTACCTAGGAAGATGCACAGCTAGCACTGACAGTGGAAATGTGCTGTACAGCTGGACATGACTGACATCATCTAGTGCTGAGCTGCTGAAAGACTGGCTGGTGGAGGGCCTGAGTTACAACATTTCTCCCTTTTGTTTATTGTAAAACATGAAGAAAAAGGAAGGGGTGATGGAAAAGCAGGAATGAGGGCACTGTGCTCTTTAGACAGCAGACAATATATTTAGGGACTCAAGAAAGCTATATGGCTGGCAAAGTCCTAGGAGCGGAACCTGACTGTTCCACTCACTGTCAGGCTCTGTGGGCTCTCTGGGGCTAGAAATGAGGAAGCCTCATCGAAGCAGTTTGCGAGGCTCGACCTCCGAGGGCTAGCCACTTCAAAGCAATCTGCGAGGCTCGACCTCTGAGGGCTAGCCACTTCCAAGCTGTCTGGGATGCAGATTTGGAGGGAAAACTTGGACTTGACAGGATGCTGAAACACACATATATATGTTAGGGGCAGAAGATAATGTTAAGGATTTGGGGGGAAGCTTTTTCTTAGATGTATATTTCAAATGTTTATGCCCACAGTCCTGATATTGAGCAAGGGGAGTTCTGTGATTTTGGATCATGTTTTGAGCTAAAAGTATGAACACACTTTCAGGTGAGCTCTGGGAGGACAGATGCCTCCCATGGAGCAGGAGGGCAAGCTTACTTCATCTTGTTTTTCAGCTCCAATATAAGAGTTTTTTCCATCTATCCAGAAGATTGGGTGAATATACATCAGACAGACACTTTAGCACAATGAGAGACACTTTCAAGTCTTTTCTTATAAGACAACCAAAGGCTGTGGCCTGATATTTACGCATGAAGAGAACTGACAAGGCCTCTGGACCTTGGAGGCTGCTGTTGAATTTCTCTCTAGTCTAGTCATCAACATAATCAGAGATGTGAGAAGACGAATTTTATCTTAAGCAGTAAGTACAGACCAAGCAGCTCCTGATCTATTAAAATGACTGAGACTTATTAGCTACCTGGATAGTCAGCTTCAGTTCCTCACACATCGTTGGGGACAGAAGTCTCAGAGCAGTATCAGCCTTCAACTGCCAGGCTCAGAAGATCTGACAGGCTTTCCTGTTGAATAGGAACTTGGGGAACTTGGTCTACCTTGTCTAGACAAAGAAGGACAATCAACTCCCCAGTGTTCACCTGTCCACAGTTTTGACAGCATTCTGGAATTAGTCCAAATAAAGAGCATGTTTGTTGTTGTTATTGTTGTTGTTGTTGTTTGTTGTTGTTTTGTTTTTCCCAATGTCCAGCTTTGCCACATTTAAAGCAAACTCCAGGTAGAGGTTCTTCTGTGCCTATCCATCTCCTGTGGAGGATATTAGGGGTGCTGTCTGTATCTGGCATTAGTATCTGGCATGTCTCTCTATCATAAAAAGCTCTATTTTTAAAGACAAGGTTTCTTTGTGTGGCACTTGCTGTCCTGGAACTTACTCTGCAAAGCAGAATGGCCTTGAATTCAGAGATCTGCTGGCTTCTGCCTTCCTAATGCTAGGTTTAAAGGCATGCACTACCTATAATTGTCTGGCTGTGAAAGCCTTTTATTAAACGTTTTAAATGTGATATTCTCAAGATCTCTGAAGCATTTGAGGACCCTTTTATATTAAGGATGGATACAGAGAAAATCTTTGTTTGCTTGTAGTTATTTGTTTTCCAGTTGTTGCTTTACACCATGTGATCATAATAAGATGGTGTAGTCACATGGCATGTACTCTCTAACCTCAGTACATATGCCAGCTATGTGGCTGCCTACATCCTGTTAAAGTCACCAGCTAAGACACCAAAGCACATGGTTGCTATACAATAATATCGGTTTTCTTAATATCTATCTATCTATCTATCTATCTATCTATCTATCTATCTATCTATCTATCTATCTATCTATCTAGTTTGTCTAAATGAGAGTGGAATTCAACTTGCATGCACATATACACATACATTGTATTGAATCTGAGTTACATATATACACGTTATTGGGTTATGAAAATTAAGTTAGCCAAATTTTGGCCATTGATTTGTCCTGAAGCCAAGCCATTGTAATAAAATCTGAGTCCATTGAGAAAGAGAGAATGGGATTTGCAAAGCAGAGCACTGTACAGGTGTGTTCCTAAATGTTCCAATAGGGCTGGGAAAGCTGACGCTGTGGGACTGACTGCAAGCTGGAGCCAGAGACAGCCTGGGCAGGGGAACCCTGTTGTGGGTGAGTAGGCTGCAAGAGCCAAAGCCATGTTGAGGCTAGAGGGAAGGAACAGCTGAAGAATCAACTCTAGAATTAAATTCACAAACAAATGATCTCTACATACCTAAGGAGGATTCCATCAGCAGCTTTGTTTGAAGCATGGGAGAGCAGGTTTGTGTTGAGCACAGCCTGCTAAGTCTAGCTCTAACTACTATTTTGCAACAAACTTACAGATCCATCAACAATAAAGTAAAGACAACAGGATATTTACACAGTGTCTGGAAGGGGGACCATACAGAAACCAACAGGGCTTGGAGAGAAGAAAAAGAGATAGGTTTTTTTTTTTTTTTTTTTAATATTCCCTGAATCAGTAGATATTATTTGCATTGATTATCTAAGGGAGGGGGCACTCAGAGGTATGGTTGAGGACACAGTTCCCATGGATGAGGTTGGGTTGGGAGGATACAAAGCCTGAAACTCTGTGGCCTCCCAAGGATCTAGGGATAAATGAATGAAGAAGGCACAAATTGAACAGTGGATAGTCACCTCACAATTTGAAGGCCAGGGCTAAAAGCCAGCCCTTTTGAACAAAGCCAGAAGGGGAAAATCTTGCTTGAAAATGAGTCCCCCGTCCCCACCAAGGGAAATGGTCAGAGGTGAGTACATCTGCCAGAGACTTAGGGGATCCCTTACACCAACTGAGAAGGATCACTCACCATATGTGGGTGATGGATGGAAGGCCAAGCAATCAGTGGACCAGAAGATGGATCTGTTGCAGGTGGAGCTGGTATGTAGGGTACCAATTTGATTCAGACCACCGGTTTGCAGGCATGAATGCACCAGTAGAACCTTCCAAGTCATCAGCATCAGTGCTAGGATAGGCAAAAGGCACCTTGCAGGGTGGAGCCAGGGTGTCCTACTAAGAGATCACACCAAGCACCAGAGGTTTTATTGGGGAAAATGAATTGAACAAAAGACCATCATGGAGTAGGGGACAAGACAGAGATGCAGACAGACTGACCGACAGTCAGAGACCAGGAGCCAGAAGGAGGGAGAGAGAGCTGTGATGTCCAGAGGGACCTTTTAAAGGGTGTGCATGTCATATAGGAAAATACATAGCTCATGTGGTACTGGGAAACACCTGGCAGTAGTAGGTGATGATGTAAGCTGCTGGTGCTGAGTCGCTGAAAGGCAGGCTGGGAGTGCACTTGGTTTTCAACAACTTACCTATGAAATAATGATTTCCTGCCCACTATTGTTCATTCTCCTTTCACAACTACACTTTATACATTAGGGACATTAGCCCCATCAACACTTACAGGTTTTCCTTATGAAAATGCTGAAATATAGTATTTATTATGTTACCTACTATGTATAACTGTATGACCTAAAGGAGAAAACTGCCATGTGTGAGGTGTCCTCATGTATCTTTTGATTCATGGATGCTGGGAGAATGCAGTGCTTACACCCATTGAGTGTACCCTTGCGGTCAGTCACCTCCTCATAAACGCTGAGGCTTAGGCACCGCACTGCATTACATATCTAAACATGACTTGAGACCTCACATTTCCAGTTTGTTCTCAGCCAAGATCACCTCAAGGAGGTCAGTTTATGTTTCTTCCCTAGTAACTATCCTACACTGACAAAGTGCCACAGAGCTTGCTATTCCAAAAACAGGGTTGCCCACAAAACCTGTTCACATCTAAAGGGATTAAATTAAAAGTTATTTAAAGACCGTACCTGTCCCATGTAATTTTAATAGTATCATTTTATGGTTTCAGATGTAAAATTGCTTTTGCCAAATTCTTTGTAAGTTTTCATTTTGTTATAATTGTGTGCTTCTAAACTAAGTTTTTCTCCCTTTATTCTGTCCCTTACAAACAGATTCTTAATAACCTAATTAAATGCTTCTCATTGTTTAGATAGAAATTTTGTCACTCAAAATTCCTTGTGAATACTTATGAGTAATACTAATCATACACAATAAGTTTATATACATATATACATATATATGTATTTGCATACATATATGCATTTACCTACATATATGTGTATATATATATATATATATATATATATATATATATATATATATATATGTNATATATATATGTGTATATATATATATATATATATATATATATATATATATATATATATATGTGTTTATGCATATGTTTGTGTAACAATAGTAATGGAATCAAAAAGAGGCTAGGAATTTGAGAGGGAGTAAGATGTGACCTTTTGGACTAAGTAAAGGGGAGAGAATACACAAAAGGAGTTTGAGGGAGGAAATAGAAGGGGGACATACTATAATTCTATTCCTCAAATAGCCATTTATTTAGCTTCCTGTAAATTTATTTTCCCCAAATATTTGAACCACGTCTATTACAATGTTTATCCTGCCTAACATTAAACATGGGAGATTTTATTTGCTATCACTACAATTTACTCAAGTCTTTGAGTTCTTCTTGTCAGGATAGCTCTTTTTGGTTTTACATTTTGATTTTTGGATTCTATATAAGTATACATAGATTCTGTAGAGAGCTATATGGATGGTGTCTGCATATATCTGTCTGAAGTCTCTATAGTGCAGAGAGTCAACATAAATCTGCAGAGGGTAAGCCTCAGTATGTATATTGTCTGTATATAGTATGCGTAGACCTCTATGGCTTCTGTATAGGATAGTAAAGAATCTTCTTAGATATGTATAAAATCTGTGTAGATCTGTATAGAACGTGTGTAGAGTCCACATGGTTATGTATACAGTGTCTGAACATTTATATAGCTATATAGAGTCTGTATAGATCTGTATGGACTCTACATCAACTATGTCAACTATGTGTAGATCAGTTCAACTTCTGAATACATTTTATTTCACTGAGAGGTTTTCCTTTAAACTTACATTAATATGTTTATTTTGTTGGATAGCATGTTTCATAATAGTTATTTTTAATGATCATTTAAATTAATAATTTAATAGTTCTTAATATTATGACAGTTCTTTTGAGAACTTTCTACTGCATCTATTTTATTCATACCACTCCCCTTTTACACCTCCACTCCTTCGTTCCTCTTGTCCCCCAAATTTCTTCTCTTTTGAAAAATTATTGTTGTTATATTCACACATATATTATGTATCAATGTACATACGTATAACATGCATGTGTGTGTGTGTCTGCATGTACACATGTATACATACCCTACTGAGACTATTTAGTGTAGCTTATTTGTAAATGGGTCAAGAGAGAACCAAATGGAAGTAGACAACTAATGCTGGAGCTTGCCCCAGATTTTGGGACAATATTGAACAGCAGATGTCTTTGACTACTTTCAGTCTTTCTTCCTCTTTTTCTATGATTTTCTCTAAGCCCTACACAAAAAAGTATGTTGTAGATCTAGAGACTGAGAGCAAATACCCCATAACCATTTGTTCTCTGCATCTTGACCAGTTTTGTATATCTGCAGCAGTCTCTATCTGTTTTAAAAAGAAGTTTCTTTGATAAGGGACCAGAGCTACACTTATCTGTGGTCATAATACATTCATAAAAATTTTACCAATCTTTAATGTAACTAATCGTATATAAATCAGTTGACACTATTTATTATAGCAATTACCAATAGTAACTTATCGTTTTTACTTATTGGAGATTTCCCTTTGTTTTTATTTTATTTTTGAGATAAGTTTCACCGAATTCGTTTTCTCCTTTAGACATCAACGTATATCAGAATTTAGTTAAAATAGATTGATTCATGAACATAATGTTTTAGTCATTTATTTTCATTCCAAGATAAAGTTAATATCTGTCCCATGAAATGGGTGATAAAAAGAGAGAAAGAGAAAATAGTATTTAAATGAGAATCCTGTAAACTGAATGGAAAATAAGTGACTGCTATTATGTTAAGCTTCTTACAATGAAGGTCTAATGTATAGGTAGTACTAGGAAAGGAAAACACAATTTTAATAGACTTATTAAATTTGTTACTGTTGCTACTTTGTAAGTTCTTCTTCATCCATCTTTCTTTGCTAGTTAAGAGAGAAAAAAGGATAGAGTTGCAAAGAGATAAAGTTACTATTAGATTACTGCCTGCTGTATAGGGGCATCAAGTTCCTTGAGGCAAGTTTGATCTTCACAGTCAGGATATCTAACCCCTTATTGTTGTTTCTTCTTTGCACACAGCTATTTAACAAACCTTGACTTACAACAACCAACCAACAACTTACCAGCAGCCTACCCCACCTCTCTGAGCCCAGTGTTTATATATCCTCTGAAAATTTCCCAGGATTCCTAATGACACACAGTCACAGTAACAATCTGCTGCTGGCACAATCATGTCCCTGCTACACCATGAGCCTAATCATAGTCAGCTGTTAAGAACATTGAAGCAATTTCATATACCACACCTGATTAAAAATGAAAACATATATTTCAATTATTCTTTGTTTCTTAAAGAAACCAAAACTTCAAATTTGTTCCTACAGGCAAATCTATAAACATATTAAGCATAAAATCTCATCTGAGAAAATGCCCCCAACAGTTTGACTGGTAGACAAGCCTATGCTGGAGTGCCCATCACATTGGGATGGTTCAACCCCTAGGCAAGAGTTCCTTGATGGTAAAATAAAGTGGCTGAGCAAGCCAAGGAGACTAACACAGTATGCAGCATTTATCCATGGCCTCTGCATCAATTACTATGTTTGATTTCTGCCCTGCTAAAGTTTTTGTTCCTCAGTAATGGTCTATTACCTAAAAATGAATGATGAAATAAACAGTTTTTTTCTCCAAGACACATAAGGTCATAATGTTTTTTCACAGCATAGAAAGCTTAGCTAAGGCAATATATAATAGAGAAAAAATATATTGCCTTTCAAGAATGACCCTTATGACCCTTCCACAAACCTTACTATATTATTATAGAATGCATTTGAGGTGTGCATTATGAATGTTAATGTAGATACAGAGGGTATTTTAGATGGTGTTTCTCAAACTTTAGTGGACATAGGAGTCCTTAGAGCTCACATCCAATGCAAATACTAATAGAACCTTGAGTAACATACAGAAATCTGGATTTCCAAAATGCTCACAGGTAAAATGTTGTTAAAGAGTTTTTATTCCCACTTTAATAACCATATTTAAAAGCATTAATTTTAAAACATTAATTTACCTTTGGCTAGCAAATCTCCAAGAAAAGCTGAAAGCTCACCTACCTTCAGAGTGTGTTCACAATGCCATCTTTGAACTAAGCTCTTCATGGCTTAGGACTTTGGGTAAGTAGACTAATGCTTTCAGAATTAGTAACTTCCACTGAGCACAAAGAAAGTCACATAACGGGGAAAAAAGAACATTACTTGCTGGGAGGCCTCAGGCAAGTATTTCTGTGCTAAACCAGCTATATATTCCCCTTTGACAGGCTTTGGCAAGGGCTCAGTTCAACTGACCTCACCTGATAGGAGACTAATGACACTTGCCTCCTAAACTGTCTACATAGCTGGGAATGTATTTTAAAGGAGTCCTTTATGAAAGAAGCCTCAAGCTATGCAAAGTCCTGCATGTAAATCAAATGAGAATATGCCCAGCATACCACAAGTTGTCTCTAACAACTGGTAAAACAACAGAACAGCCAATAGTAAGAGTATAGCAGCATTAGAATGATTATCAGTATATCTTTTAAGCAAAGTTATGTGTAGAAGGCATAAAGTCCCTGTGCTCACATATAAATACCAATAGGAATATTAAACATGTAGGATTATTTCTAAAAAAAAAAAAAAAAGTATGACCGGTTTTCCACACAATAGCCTGGTGAACTCTGTAATGTCTGTATGGAGAGGTACACCTGGCTCCCCCAGTCCATTTCAAACATGACTAGAGGTGGTTAATATGTTATTGAGTTTTGAGCTATCTGTGTGACTGGGACCACAGCAGATCTTCTCCCAAGTCCTTAAGATAAATACATGCAATCTATCTATAGAACCTATCTTCATGAAAAAGGTGACATGTACTTTGGAATGGATTTAGATTCAATTATGTTTTATTGTGGTGGTGTTATACCAGGAACCCTTTTTCCCCCAAATTGTACTATACTTAAATATGCCTAAAATAAACTGCCCAGTGTCTGATTTTAGAAGTTTGAATCAAAACTAGCTACTGAATCCTGTTGAACTGGACTTCCTTCTTGCTTCATGTGAATTCTCTGTTTCTCTGTTGGTTCTGTTATTTGCAGAAACTGCCCCCCCCCAACCCTGAGACACAAGTATCCAAGTCCATAAACTACAGCTGTTTTGCTATAACTTGTATAAAAAGGATAAGTTTGCAAAGAAAAGCAGAGTCATGATTTAATTAATAATTCACTAAATGATTCAGTGTAATTATTACAAAAGGAAACTAATGCATATGGACTTTAATTGCCCTAGTCCGCGATGTATAGATTGAAGATTTTAAGCCAGGAAAAGAAAAAAAAACAAAAACAAAAACAAAAAAACAAGAAAAAACATCCAGAAAGATCAAATAAAGAAGATCAAGGATTATCAAAAATCTTCTAAATGCCAGATGCCCTGCTATTTTTTGTCACATAAACGAATTGATTTTCTCTTATAGCAAAGCTTAAGTATGTTTCATTCAGGATGAAGCTTTCCTAGTTCAGTAGAACACATAACAAACATTGGAGCAGCATATGTGTTGCTGTTGAAAGAGCTTACTGCACTACTTTGTTTCATTATGTCTTGAAGGTTAGTATTAATTTCCAATTTGGCAAGTCTTAAATCACCTCTGGTCCCTGCGTAGCAATCCTTCACTGTATAAAATACAAAAGCATGAGCTGAGTGTTGGCTTGCATTCATATCTGTTTCCTGGCTGTGGATGTAACATGAACAGCTGCTTTGAGATTCTGCTGCCTCGACTTTCTCATTATGACAGACTGTGACCTTGAACTGTGTGAAAAATAAACCTTTTCTCCCTCTAAATATTTTTGTCCTGAATGAAAATAAGGCATCAGGTTGGGCTGGAGGGATGGCTTAGTGGTTAAGAGCACTGACTACTCTTCCAAAGGTCCTGAGTTCAAATCCCAGCAACCACATGGTGGCTCACAATCATCTGTAATGAGATCTGATGCACTCTTCTGGGGGTGTCTGAAGATAGCTTCAGTGTACTTACGTATAATCAATCAATCAATCAATCAATCAATCAATCAATCAATATTTTAAAGGAACCAGGTTTACCCATGGTGAACTGAGTAGTGTTACATAACTATAATCCATGTTGGGAGGCTGAGCTAAGAAGACTGATATCAGTATGAAAGGGTCAGCCTGAGCTACACACTAGGTTCCAAAACCAAGGCCACAAAAGGTCATGTGTTCTCCATCCAGAGATAACACTAGTTCTGGTTTCCAGGTGCAGTTACCAGCTTCCTCTGACTTCCACTTGGGCAGTTCTGTTATATATGTTCTTCAGGTTTTGTATCCTTTGTCCTCTTGAGTACTTCAGTGCATATTCAATGTTTTTTCATTAAAAAAAGAATAATTAGTAATGGTCTATGATTATACATGATCTTTTCTTTCTATATATGAGAGGAAATGAGACACGATGGAATTCTCTGTCTTCTACAAATCAAATCAATGTCCTCTGTAAGCTACCAATATATTTATGAAGTCATGATTTCAGAAATCAACCAACATGAAGAGGGATATTTGAAACTTGATTGATTAATTATTAATTACTAACTATTGAATATGAAGCAAGTATGTATAAGCTGGGAAGCTTTGAGTCCTGTAGAATGTCATCATTTTGTCATAGAAAATTTGTTATACATGTTAAGAATCTTTGATTGTGTTTACAAACTAAGAAACAATATTTTGTTTTCTGAAATTCTTTTGAAGAAAAATCATATGTATCACAGAGTTGCTTCATGGTTTCCTTGGCTGCACATATCATTAGGCTTGTTATTAACAATGTTTAAACTCAGGGGATCAATAATCATGAATTTGATTGATTGTTGCCTCATAAGAAAGCTGGATGGGAAGGGCTGAGCTTATTTTAGAGGCACTTCTAAGAACAGCATTTAAAAAGTAGAGAGCCCACTGTCACTTCTCTGACCCATAATTATTCCTTTCTGAAAGAATTACAGGGATGGAAATGGAGAGGTGCCTGAGGAAAAGAACAGGCCCAAAGTGGGATCCAGCTCAAGGGGAGGTCCCATGGCCTGACACTATTACTGAGGTTATGGAGAGCTTGCCAAAAGGAACCTCTGAAAGATCCAACAAACAGCTGAAAGAGTCATATGTATATAGTTGCACCGAACCAGTGGACAGAAGCAGCTGAGCCCTGTTGTTGAATTAGGGAAGGATGAAAGAAGCTTAGGAGAAGGGTGATCCTGCAGAAGGACCAACCGTGTCAATTAATCTGGATCTCTGAGATCTTTCAAACACTGGGACCATTAAACAGATAGCATACACTAGATGATATGAGGCCCCCAACACACATACAGTAGAGGACTTCTGGGTCTGTATTAATTCAGAGGTGATGCACCTAACCCTCAAAAGACTGGAGGTCCCAGGGAGTTTAGATGTCAGGTGGGATGGGGGATGGGAGCATCTACATGGAGAAAGGATAGGATGGGGAGGAGGTGTGAGATGTGGAGCAGTCAGAGGGTGAATGGTGGTGGGTGGGAAATAGAATATGGAGTGTAAAAAATAAATTAAAAATAAGTTTCAAAAAGAAAGCAGAGAAAATAAGTTTCAAAAAGAAAGCAGAGATCCAGAATTTTCTCAGATTTAAGATGGGATTTATATTACAATGAAGAATTTTAATTTAACCACTTAGTAGCACAGTTGATGTGATAAAGACAAACTTGGACTTGCATTTGGACTTGCATTTTGCAAACCAAATGAAAATCACTTACATGAGTCACACTGAGGGCAATCTCCATACAAGTTAATTGTTTCTATTAGTTTTTCTGTGAGTCACTATTATGAAAGCTTTGCAATCAAGAAAAGTAGAGGTTGATTTTTCCTGAGTGAATCAGAGCTCCTTTCTGTCTACAGAAGTTCTGAAAATTGAAAGCAACATCTGAGTGATCTAGTTGCTATCACAAAAGTTTGTAGATTTGTGTTTTGAATTTGACTCACATTCACAAACTCAAGTTGGTTACATGGCTCATTTGTTCCTTGATGTTTTTGCACTAACAGAGCAAATGTAATTGATAATGAATATCTGAGCCTTTGCATTTGTATATTACTATGTCATTTGCCTATAACAGTCAATCAATCTAGCTAAAATTACATGATCTCAAATAACAATCATATCCTTGCTCATAATTCTACTGAGGATGGGCTGTTGACTCTACATGGGTAAAAAGACTGGTCTGGGCTCAGTGATGAATCTGAGCCAAAGCTGGTATAGAATACTATTTTTTTCCTCTTTTTTTTCCTTTCTTTCTTTCTTTCTTTCTTTCTTTCTTTCTTTCTTTCTTTCTTTCTTTCTTTCTTTCTTTCTTTCTTTCTTTCTCTCTTGCTTTCTTTTCTCTCATATAATGCATCATGACAACAGATTCCCTTCCTCTGGTCTCCAACTCTCTCCCACCCACCTCCTGTTTCCCACAGATCCTTCACTCCCACCTTCCCCCAGAAAAGATGAGGCTTCACAGGGACATCAAACAAATATGGAAGAAGGCATAAGAAAAGGGTCTCAAGAGCAGGCAGAAGAGTCACAGACTCCTGCTGTTAGGAGTCCCCCCAAAACTTCAAGGCAACAATCATAAGCTATATGCAGAGGATCTAGCACAGGCCCATGCAGGCTCCACAATTGCCATTTCAGTTTCTGTGGGCCCCCATGAGACTCCTTAGTTGATTCTGGGAACAATGCTCACCCAGTTTCTTTGACCCTTTTGGCTCCCACTACTCTTTCTCCCCTACTTCTGGAGCGTTCTCTGAGATCTGAGGGAAGGGATTCAATAAAGATCTACAACCAAGGTCCTGTCTCTGCCAAATGTATGGCTGTGGGTCTCTGCATCAGCTCCTATCACTTGGAAGATGCCTCTCTGATGATTACCAGGCTTGGACCTATCTATGAGCATAACTGAACATTCATTCATTCATTTTTATTTTTAATATTTATTTTTACTTTTTGCCAGTCATGTTTGATTCTACCCTAGGTCTCTGGGCTATCCAGTTTTTTTTTTTTTTTTTTTTCTGATCATCCAGGGAATGTTGGTATAGTTGGCATGGGTCTCAAAGTAGACCACCATTATTGGTTGGCCACTCCCACAAGTTCTGTGCCACTATTGCTCCAGTACATCTTCAGATAGGACAGAGTGAAGGTTAAAGGTTTTGTGGCTGGTTAGGATTCTCGGTCCCACCACAGGAATCCTGTGCTAACTTCCTTAATATCCAGAACTCGGCCAAATCCTTTCTACCATCTATAGTTAGAGAAGATAAATGATAAGTCATCACTTTTTTTTCTAGGTTTTCTTTGCATCATAATTGCTGAATTCTCATGGATTGAACAGGGATCAATAGAAATTGAATGTAGGCCAGACTTGTATAGAAGTAGCTATGGAAAATGTAAGTTCTCTAGGATTACATTAAATGGAAGAAAAGGAGCACAATTGCTAATGCAAAATGCATGAAACTCATTAAGGATAGTTGTGAGCCACCATGTGGTTGCTGGGATTTGAACTTATAACCTTCGGAAGAGCAGTCCGGTGCTCTTACCCGCTGAGCCATCTCACCAGGATACAACTTACTAAACACATGAATCTCAAGAAGAATGAAGTTCAAAATGTGGTCTCAGTGCCCCTTCCTAGAATCATGAACAAAGCACTCACTGAAGGAGTTACAGAGATCATGTGTGAAGCTGAATCAAAAGGATGGACCAACCAGTGACGGCGGCTGCCAGGGATCCCTCCCATAATCAGCCACCAAAATAANCCTAGTTGGCCATCATTGGGAGGAGAGGCCCTTTGGTCATACAGACTCTATATGCCCCAGAACAGGGGAATGCCAGGGCCATTACGTGGGAGGGGGTGGGTAGGGGAGCAGGGCGGGGACGCGGGAGGGTAAGGGAAAATTTCTGGATAACATGTGAAATGTAAATGAAGAAAATATCTAATAAAGAGAAAAAAAAATGCATGAAACTATTTTATCTTTTCAAAAATAAATATTAGACCAGATCATATGAACAAATTATGCCCCATGGCCTGACACCTGCTTTTATGAATGTTATTAAAGCACAACTGTGACTTTTTATTAATGAGTGTTATATGGCTGCTTTATAAATAATACAAATTTGAATGATATAATAAAAACTAGGATGGCGATGGTGATATTTCTGTGCAATATGTCAAACAGTGTTTATTTCTCTATTAAAGGAAAGTACTTGAAAGATGCATATCTTGGAGAGTGAAGAAGCTAGTCCTTCAAATGTCTGTAGGTGAGTATATGTTTTAAATGTAATGGAGTAGCATAGAAAATCAAATGCTGAGAATCAATCCTCTCTGCCTGATTTCTGAGCACCCCAACTCATCTGCCAAGTTGAGGAGTTTCTTATGTTTTCAGGCTCACAATATGAGTAATAAAATCCATTATACATCATAATATAATAATACTGTATTTTATTTTACATTATTAGAATGTGGAGACCTGACATAATAGGTGATACATATCTCTATCAGTTAATTGCTACTGTGACAAAATATCCAACAAAAACAGTTTAAGAAAGGAAGAGTTTATTTTGACTAGTAGGTACAAGAGATGTAGTCTCTTATGAAAATAATGTGTGGTATTTGGAGCATCCAGTGGTTAGCCAAATTGCATCCAGATTCAAGAAGGAGAGTATAAAGAGTTCTTGTGCTTAGCCCAGCCAGTTTAATGGCACAACCCACATTTAGAATGTTTCCTCCCTCAATTAACTTAATATATTGTCCAATGATAACTGAAAATAAAATATCTCCACTAGGATATAATCTTTCATAAGTATAGCATTAACAAGAGGGACAGAGACCAAGAAGAGAAGACTGTATGCTTTCTTGGAGCTGTTAGTAATATATGGACAAAGGCAATTAATAATTGATAGTTGTCACTATGTGACTTCTTATTTATTCATGGAGTTTGAGATGGTCCCTTATCTTAACAGCAGCCAATCACATTATATCACATGCACTTTACATCACCAGCATTAATATGTTTCTCAGGGACATTCAGTGTACCAGCTTTACAGAGATATTACAAACTGCTCATCTGTGCCAGTCAAGAATAATGCAATTATTATCAGCAGCCAGAAATATTAAGCTCAGACAGAATAGTATAAGTAATACAGAAAATAGCCTCTATCATCTATGATAAATCTCTGTAATGTGAGAAAGTTTGCTTTTATCATGAGCACTATACAAGTCTCCTAAATGAGGACTGGGATTAGGTAGGGGAAGTGGCTGATTTAGGAGACTGAATAACTACACTCTGAGTTTCCACATTTCAGAGGTAGGGTAGACATATGGACCACAGAGAAAGGCAATGGGAATATGTATATTTTAACGTATATTTTATCTTTTTTCTCTTGAATGTCTACAATATACCTCCAGAGGTACTACAGCAAACTCTTCGTGATTCCTTTCTATGACAACACAGCCACATTAACTTACAGTGATTTCTAAATTCTAAATACAGAAATAATTAAAGCACCAACCGCATAAGGATTATATTCATACAGGAGAAAGCAAAGGAAGTGCTTTAATTGGCAGGTAAAGTTCCTAAGGTATTAATTAGTTCATTTTATTTGAAAAGTGTTTAAGGAAGTGCTACTGAGGAAATCCTTTAATCCTGTGATGCAGAGCAGATCCCCAGCACCTGTGACAAACATCATCCTTCCGTCCATCCTCTTTGTCATCAGAATTCTTGTTTAGAACAGGATGGCAAGATGCCTGGTAGCCTAAAAGACACAAGTTGAAAGCTGTTAGGGATTTCTGAGAATATTTCCTTTTCTTGGTGGGAAGCATGACAGCTTCTGGAGCCATGGTTTCATTCCTACTCTCTCTCATTCTTGAATGTCTCTAAATACAAGCCAGAGGCTTTCCATTATAGACCTGAACTCTGCGAACCATAAGCCAATCCTATCACTCATTTAGTTTCTCTTATCTGATATAAACTTTTCTACAAACTGTCACATATCATGTTTTATTGTTTCACCATAATCACATTTCTGACTATAGCATCAGTCTCAATATTAAATTATTTAAAATTCCTTTAAAAGTCACCTGAAGCTGGGACAAATACAATGGAGAACATACTAGATATTTTTTGCCAAGACAAATTATCCTCCATGTATTTTTAAATGTTTCCATACAATTCTTCTAGTTACTTGGTGAACTGTGTTCTGTTACATAAATCCATTATAAGAGATAGAGGAATAATGACATGAAACAACCAGCCTTAGGGCTCACAGACAGGGTACCAGAATATAGGCAATTTTACAAAATCATGAAATTATTATTATTTCCATTGATGAATATATGGCTGTATGTAGGAGTTCTTTTAATGGTCCCAAGTAAGAAAAGGATTCTAAGTTGTGATATGATTACAACCAATATATTCTTGGTTTAATATTTTGTTTTCAGAAGCTCACAACAAGGATTTAACACATTCATTTGTCAATCATATGGCAATTACCATATAAAAATCCCCTTTCTGTGCTTAATACTTTTGCATTAGTGTATATTGAACATTTTCAAGTCTTTAACAGAGGCACTTAAAACCACATATTTTAAAAATATGAATCATCCCAAAGTGGACATGAAATCCAGCTGAATCACTGAATTTCTTCTCTAAAGCTGATTACATCTGTTTGTTTATGCATTATCACTGAATATGAGAGAATGAATGTCAAAATATTTCAGAAGTTGTCAGATAAGAATCCACATAAATATGAATAATTAGGAAGACATTTTAATGGGATCGAATAAGAAATAGAATACTAGAGTAGTTCTGGATGTATTCTTAAATTACTGTATGACAATGAAGGTGCTCAGTATCTATTCGTGTTTTCTGATGTTTGTGGTCACCTAGCTGAGGCAGTGGCAGTGCCTTTTTTGTTTGTTTTCCTTTCCTGTTTTTTCTCTGTTTATCTACAAATTTATTAGACAATATTTGAGAGTAACACAGATATATATATATATATATATATATATATATAGATATAGATATAGATATAGATATAGATATAGATATAGATATAGATATAGATATAGATATAGATATAGATATATTGTGTGTGTGTGTGTGCTGTGTATGTATGTAAATGTAGAGCAGTTTTGGTTCAGCAGAATGGCTGCTTTGGCAGGAAATTGCATCAGAGACCTGCATCGTCCAGCTGGAATGCAGAAATGCCACAGACTTTTATTCCCCCTGGCGGGAGTACACACCTTTAAGGTAAAATTAGTTTGTAGAAGCAAGTAGCCATGTTTGAAAGTGAGGGGCAGACAAAGTAAAGATTCTGAGGAAATATTTCAATGAATGAATCAGAGATAGAATATGCCCAACTTTCACAAGAACATCACAGGAAAGAAGCTATTTACAAACAGCACAAGGAGAGAGAAACAGTTGGAAGCTGAGTCAGATGTGAGTCAGTTCGGTAGAATGGAGTTGAATCAGTGCAATGAGTGAGTGCATTTAGTGAGCTGCAATTGAGTTCAACTGAATTCATTCATGACTTTTTTTCTTTGTTTTTCTTTTTTACATTTCAAATGTTATCCCTTTCCTCCTTTCCCCTCCAAAAACACCCTATCTTATCCCCTACCCCTGATCACCAACCCACCCACTCTTGTTTCCCTCTCCCGCATTCCCCTACACTGAGGCATGGAGCCTTCACAGGACCAAGGGCCTCTCTTACCATTGATGTCCAACAAGGCCACCTTCTGCTACATAAGCAGTTGGAGGCATGAGTCCCACCATGTGTACACTATGGTTGGTTGTTTAGTCCCTGGGAGCTCTGGGGGTACTGGTTAGTTTATATTGTCATTCCTCCTATGAGCTGCAAATGCCTTCAGCTCCTTGGGTTCTTTCTTTAGCTCCTCAGTCCCATGGTTGGGTGAGAGCATCCACCTCTGTATTTGACAGGCACTGGCAGAGCCTTTCAGGAGACAGCTATATTAGGCTCCTGTCAGCAAGCACTTGTTAGCATCCACGATAGTATCTGGGTTTGGTAACTGTACATGGAGTAGTTCATGCAGTGCAAGTCAGAAGAAGCAGTTGAAAACAAGGAACCAGAAGGACCCAGAAAATTAGAAGAAATTTCCAGAGTTACTTTGAGAGCAAGTAGAGCAATTCAGTGAGAAGCAGAGAGAAAAGCTTGTTTGCATCGGTCATCTTGCAGAGGAGTTTGAGCTAGAACAGATTTTTTTTATTGTTATTATTAGATATTTTCTTCATTTACATTTCAAATGCTATCCCAAAAGTCCCCTATACCCTTCCCCTGCCCTGCTCCCCTACCCACCCACTCCCACTTCTTGACCCTGGCATTCTCCTGTACTGGAGCATATAAAGTTTGCTAGACCAAGGGGCCTCTCTTCCCAATAATGGCCAACTAGGCCATCTTCTAATACATATGCAGCTAGAAGTGCCTGGCAAATACAAAAGTGGATGCTCAGTCATCTCTAGGATGGAACACAGGGTCCCCAAGGTAGAACAGTTTTCAAACCAGCCAGCTAGAGTTCAGAAAGAACTAGAAAGGGTGAGATTCTTTAGTAGTAAGCCTCCTAGGCATTAATAACATATAGCGGATAAAAGTTACCTGTGTGTGAACATGCATGAGCCTGCATGCATGCTTGTACTCTCATGCATGAGCACACAAGTTTGTGTGTGTGTGTGTGTGTGTGTGTGTGTGCATGATGGGGGAGGGGTAGATACATTGTTATACATGGTAACAATGTTGCCTTTAGTAGCCACCGATATCTCCCAAATATTCTAGTTGCAGACAAATAAGATCTTCCTTTCATTGTTGATCAGGGGACCCAGGAGATTTCCCAAATATTATTGGCTATTGCCATTGCCCTTGGTTACCTACCATAACTTGTAGACAAAATTGTATTATATGTATTATATGGTAATATATGTGGTACACAGAATTTGGAGGAATTGAGGAATTGACATGGAACTGACTCACATGTGTAACACGGAGGACAAGCTCTCATCATGCCTGGGCAGGCTTTTGCAAAATTAAGAGAGAATAACATTCAAACTCTTCCCCATCTATAAAGCTTGTGAAACACTATGTTAATGAATCATTTCCACTTCTTGTAGAAGGAACACCAAAACTGACACTGAACGACAGGGTGATGGTTAGTCCTAAATACAAAGCATGATTCAAGGACTCAGGATAGGATTGGCCCAAACAGGGGACTGTGATATATCCAAACACCCCTTCTTGCGTTACATAAGCAGCTGCTTGCTGTTCGGACTTGTGAAACTGGCTAGATTGTCTATTTATTCTGCCCTTTTGATGTTGAAATACCAGGCCCAGGGAATGCTTCTCTCAAGTCATATTTTCTTGCTGAGATTTTGTGGTGGAATTTGAGCTGGTAACTTTGAAAGAAAACAATAGAGACTAGAGAGCTGCTGAGATTCACAAAGGAACAGACATTCACCTTGGGTAGCTGACTGACAGATGAATGTACTGTGGGGGTCCCACGTTCTGCTCCACCACAGGGCTTGGCCACTGGGGAGGCAGGACATAGGAGTCTTGAATGTCTTTACCCTAAGCTGTTGCTGGGCCAGTGTCAGGCTGTAGGGAAGCTGCAGGCCATTGCTCCAGCTGAGGCCTGAGACAGCAGGAGTTGGCTTGGAGGTTCCCAGGCCTGTCTGGTTCTCAGGCTCTTGGACACCCGGGCTCCACTGTATGCTGTGGAAGACCTGGGAACAGAGTGGGGGCCACAGACTGGATTTAGCTCAGAGCCTGGAGCAAAAAAAGGTGGGTGGGGGGAGCGCCCGCTGGATAACCCCCCCCCCCCCCC
>LR752115.1:82644-99096 GCA_902729485.2 Mus minutoides | reverse complement strand
CCCCTGGCTTGCTCAGCCTGCTCTCTTATAGAACCCAAGACTGCCAGCCCAGAGATGGTCCCACCCACAAGGGGCCCTTGATCACTAATTGAGAAAATGCCTCACAGCTAGATCTCATGGAGGCATTTCCCCAACTGAAGCTCCTTTCTCTGTGATAACTCCAGCTGTGTCAAGTTGACACAAACCTAGCCAGTACAATAATATATTTTTATAGATATTATAGGTAATTTTAATAGATATTTTTTTTATACTTCAAATGTTATCCCCTTTCCTGGTTTCCCCTCTGAATACCCGCAATCCCATCCCCCCTTCTCCTGCTCACCAAACCACCTACTCTTGTTTCCCTGTCCTGGCAGTCCCCTACACTGGGGCCTGAGAAAGGTAGGCATTTCATCTACTCCCAACCAAGTTTTCTGTCTGATGACTTTGTCCACTGCCCCACACATGACTTCCATCCTTGCTTCCCATAGGCACTGTGTTTATGTGCTCACAGATAGCCACCAAGTAAATCCTCCTATCCCTTACTTGAGGGACATTCTTGGGTATGCATTTACCTAGGACTTCAAGATTTGTTGGAACACCCAAATATATTAGTTAGAGCCTATAAAGTGTTATAAATCAATATTCTTTTTTAAAAAATCTCTTATTTCAAAAATCAATGTAAAACTATGCCTACATGCTGACTTTCTCCTCTCTGCATGATTTCTTTTTGTGGGTTCCTGAAGCACAGCAGAGTGGGGACTATGGCACTGCAGTCATCGCCATCCACGTTGAAGAAGTTCCTACATTTTCTTTGCTCGGGCAGCTGAATACACTGAGAAGCCCATGGATTCTCAGGTTGAGATTGAGTAAGAGAAGACATGTCAGGAGCAGAAACTATGGGTGTCTGATCAACATTCTTTTGTGCCTTTTGGACATGGGCCATTTGATATGTAGTGATAGTACTTGCATCTGACTGTGATATGACATAACTGTAATCTTCTCTTAAAACATTCCAGATTACATGACCACATGGCAGACCATAGTCAGGTGTTTGGTTTCTACTAAGATCTAATAGAAGCTAAAAGCCATTCTCTACAGAGATCTAAAATTGTTTTCAAAAGAAGGCCTGAAGGCAGGCATGGTAAAATGAGCATTTAATCTCACAATTTATGAGAGAGAGAGGCAGAGGTACCTCTGACATCTAGGTCAGCCTAGTGTACACAGCAAGTTCTAGGGCAGCCAGTGCCATGCAGTGAGATGTCTCAAAAACAAACAAATAAAACCTTAAAAGGCAGTCATATTTGGTTGCAGCATCTAACATTCTGTGCTGTATGTCATTTTTAGATTCTGTGAAGGTTTCAAATAATTTCCTGGTCTGTCATTAACATTTCTAACACCACTGGATTTGTTCCATCCTGTGATAACAGTGACAAATGACATCATGGCTGGACCTTTTGTGGAGTGTTCCATTGTTCTCAGACATCAATTAAGCTCTTAGCCATAAGTAATGGGTCAGAGAAGCATATTATGAGATGTACAGTGCTTTCAAAGTTCAAAGCTGTCAAAGATATTGTTTCTTTTTCTTTGTGGTTGGATAGATCATATACAAGTAACTCGCCCTTCACCTCAAAAGGCAGAGCTTAGAATAGTCCTCAGCAGTAGATATGTGGAAAATTCAACAAGTGAGCAAACCACATTATTCCTGTGGACTTATTTCTCATCATCTGTCATGTTCCTCACCAATGCATCTACTGGATATGTCCTGTACCAGTGAACGGGAACAAGCTTATGTAGTAGGTATAATAGAAACGGGAGTTGTTTTGGGAAATGGAAGCACACTCAAAGCTCTAAGAGTAAGGTGGGGCATGTGGCTTGATTGATGGAGTGTTTTCTTAGCATACTTGAGGCCCTGACTTCAGATCCTGTGCTGGCTAGTTTTGTCAAGTTGACACAAACTACAGTTATCTGAAAGTAGGGGACCTTAATTGAGAAAATGCCTCCTTAAGACCCATCTGTAGGGCATTTTTTAAATTAGGGATTGATGGGAGAGAGTCCTGTCCGTTGTGGGTAGTGCCATCCTTGGGCTGGTAGTCCTAGGTGCTATAAAAAAGCAGGTGGAGCAAGCCATAGGAGCAAGCTGGTAAGCAGCACCCCTCCATGGCCTCTATACCAGCTCCTGTCTCCAGCTTTCAGCCCTGCTTGAGTTCCTACCCTGACTTCCTTCAGTGATTAGACTATGATATGGAAATGTAAACCAAATAAATATTTTCTTCCCTGAATTTGAGGAATTCCATATATGAGTCTATCTCTGATCATGGTGTTTCATCACAGAAATAGTAACGCTGACAAGAAAATTTTCCAACCAAACATAAAGTGGTTGTAGTTGTATATACCTGTGTAGAGTGTAACCTTAATACTCTAAAGATAGAGGTAGGAGGATAAAACTTCAAGGTCATCTTAGGCTATACGATAAGTTACAGGATGGCCTTGGGTACATAAAAGAATGTCTCTCTCTCCTCTCTAATAGATGTGTGATAGATAAATGGTAGATTGATAGATTGTATATAGAGAGGCAGTCTCCATCTCTTTCAATGTACATTAATTAATCAAATTACAACTTACACTCACATACACACAGACATGTGTGTGTATGTGTGTGTATGTGTAGAGAGAGAGAGAGAGAGAGAGAGAGAGAGAGAGAAGATTGGTGCTAGAGAAAGGCCTCCACCCATAAATAATATCATACATACACAAGATCCCAAATCCAATATTCAACATCCACATAAAACCTGGGTGCATTCCTGTAATCCTAGAATTTGTGTAATAGAAACAAGAGGATACCTGAGGCTAAATAGCCATACAGTTTAACACGGTTGGCAAGCTCTGAGTTCAGAGATAGAGCCTGTCTGAAAAAGATAAGATGGAGAGCATTAGGGGAAGACACCAGACACTAACCTCTCCATGTACAGATGTGTGCATGCAAATATGCAAAATGAACACACATGTACACACACACAATTGTGATTATAAATTCAGACTAGGGAATTGCTAGGTTCATAAAATAGGAACAAAGCATATGATTTGCTTTTCCAGATTAAGCTTTCCTGCTTCTTCTGGCTTTTATGCAGGTCAGTAGCCATATTCCAGAGAGCACCGATGTGTTTGTAGAGGTGCCATCACAAACAGCATCCGCCATCTCTTTCAATTTACTACAATTAGCCAAATCAGCCAACCCTGTTCAGATGTAGTGGGAAGCAAATCCCTACATCTAAGAAATATTTCTATATTTATTTCTTTTATGTTTACGAATGTTTCGCCAGCATGAATGTTTATGCATTACATGAATGCTGTGCTGACAGAGATCAGAAGTCTGATCCCCTGGAACTGGATTTGTGGGTGATAGTGAGGCATATGTCAAGACTGGAAATCCAATCCAGGCTGCAGGAGCAAGAAGTACTTATTTTTTTAAAGTATTCTTTAAAACAAAAACTGGTTTTGGTTTAATGACTTTATTTTATGTGCATTCACATTGTGTCTGCATTTATACCCTCACATTTGTGTGAGAGTATCAGATCCCCAATGGAACTGACGTTTCAGGCAGAGATGAGCTGTCCTGTGGGTGTTGGGAATTGAACCCCGGTCCTCTGGAAGAGCAGCCAGTGCTCTTAACCACTGAGCCTTCTCTCCATCCCTTCATACCCCTACATCTTTGAATTTCCACCAATCAGCAATCCTTTCAGCAATGTAGACACTTTAACTTTATCTTCAGAAAGGTTCTACAGAAACTTCTATTTCCCATGTTTCTGTTTTAATGATACTTTAATAAACACCATTTATCCTTTCATGATAAATTTATTACCCAGGGTATTCCGCCTCCTTCCTAAACAGAACTTAGCTGGCATATGCATCCTCTTCGTAAGGCACTCCATAGCCAGATTGTCCACTCACAGCACACGTTACTAATGCCACGATTGGGGTATGTTTTGAACACTCAACCCAGTCATCAGCACAGAAAGGCAAAAAAAAAAATGTGTTAACATGCAACATGTGGAAAAGGCATGTGTTTACAATGTGACAGCTGGAATAAGACAGAACATTACATTGTAGGACAATAGCTGTACATACAGACATCCATTGTTGTTGTTGTTTTTATGGTTGACTCTTGCCATTCTGCAAAATTGTATATCCATAAAGGGTGTTAAAGGCACTGCATGATTTCATTCTGGGGTTAAACTTTTACAAGATGTAAATTCTTAAATGTAGAATATGTGACTAAGAGTTTTCTATATTCTTGTTCAGGAAACAGTAAATCTAATAAACCAATGTGCACAGTTCTGTGGCCACACTGTTCTGACAGTGTTTTTGGCTCTGCTGTTCATTATGATAATTGTACTAAGTCACTGTAGAATCCTCAAGGGTGTATTTGCCAGAGCTGGGTGTGGTGATGGGTATCTCCTATTGATAGTCTCAGTGCTTGGGACTCGGACAGAGCAGGGGTATCACAGGTTTCAGGCCTGCCTGAGCTCCATGCTGAGGCTCTGTTAGATCCATATTTTCAAAATTCAACGGGTTTGTTTCATTTGGCATTTTGTTTGAATGTGGATTTTGGTTTTTATAGTGCTAGGAACAGAACACACAGCTTAGACCACTGTAGGTAAGCATTTAATCACTGGACAGCACCCCGGCCTCAATGCAAGTTTCAAAGATTGCAAACACCTGATCACTCAGAGCTGTGCATCAATGGGTACATGATTAAGAGTGTCTAAAGGTGGCCTTTCATAGGGGTGCTTCCTCTTTGTCTGACACAGCATCCTCTTCCACTCTGCTACTGAAAAGAGTATTATTAATGACATTTATATTTAATCACATTCAGAATAAAAGGCAGAAATAATTAGCCATTATTTAGATTTGGTTCTGGATCCATTTCTGTTACCAAATTAATACCAAGACTTTACTAGAGAAGCAGGTGCCAGGCACAGTGTGAGGCAAAGCCTCCATCAGCACTTGTAACTATCAGATGGCTGCTGCTTCGACCCCAAAGTCTGAAGCATCAGCAAGAATTTCTCTTGGCCTCACTCAACCAGAAAAATACTCGGCTGTTTTAAGACCATAGTTTACCCCTGTCAAGATGGAAAACTACAAGCCAACAGAATATCATTAAAACTACTATAAATGGAGAGCTATTCATACCAAAGTAAGATCTCTGGAAATTCTGGGAAGGCATGAGATTGAGGCAAGTTTATTCAATTTAAAAGCACTGGGCAGAGTAGCAATGGAGATGCTGAAAGCGTCAGAGCCCAAGAAGGTACTCCTGAGTCTAACTCAAATGGTCTGAGAGGGGAGCCATGTCTATTATCAAATTTCAGTGTTAGTTTAAATGGTCTGATTAAATACAGTAAGTTCTTTCCCTTTTATATTTGCTAGTTCATTCTTACAATGCCATATTTTCCCCTCAGAATATCAGTATGTCTAGAGTTCAAATATATTTCTCATCCACCTGAGCTGTGGGTTATTTCAGGTAAAGGGATGAAACTGTATACTTTTCCCAGCCTCCTTAAGTTCTAAAACATAATTAGGACACAAGACATTCTCTCATTGTATAGAGACCAACCAAACCATTAGCATGATGTAAGGTCTTTGACACCATCAGGTAATCATATGCTCATAGTAGTGATTTTACTAGGGAAATATTCCTACAAATGGGGGAGAAATTGAGTTAAAGCACTTATCCTGTAGAGTCTTTAGCGTTATGATCCAGGACATAAGAGATTTGGTAGTAGATAAAGGAAGAAAGGCCTTGCCAAATAGCATAGTGTCATGACCTATTTCTCATTTACCCCAAACTGGTGGCAAGGAAGACCATGGGATCAGCACAGAAACTTAAAACATTAGGATGCAAATATTATTATCTACAATTCTACAGAAGCAAAAGTAATTTAGGCACACGACTTAGAAAGACTTCCATCCATAGGCACTAAAAGAGTACAACACAAGTCGGATTTAATATCTGTAAGGAATGACTATCATTGAAGAAATAATGAAACAAATTTGACATTCCAAGAGAGTAACGTAACAAATGAGAATATGCTGGACATATTTTTGTCAGAACACTTTATCTAGCCCTAACCCTTCACAGAGGACATGATATCCTGTTATGTATAGTTTTTTTTTGTTTGTTTCGTGCTTAGATACATAAATAAGCAAAACAAAACAATGACAGTTTGCAGGCTACTTTTGAAGCCACTTGAAAAAAAAATTGAGTTATACATCTCGTGAGTTCTTCCCATTGAGAATTTTGCCTGCAGATGGGAAAAAAAGGTACCACCAAGTTAGAGCTCATCATTCCAACTATTTGGCTCTATCGCTTTGATCAATGACTACAAATTTGTTTTTATGGCTTTTATGCTCATTAGAGTGATTTGCAAAGATAGTCATTTGCAAGTGGTTACCAATACCCTTCTTCAAACTCATCAACATGATTTAAAAGTCTTTCCCATCCAAGCTGCCTTGCCTTCTATCATTCTGGAGCACCTAGCAAAACAGCAAGGACCTGTAAAGGAAGCATTCAGCAATCCGCTCCATACACGCCTCTTTTGCAGCCAAATTGCACCTGTAAAGGCAAAGCAGAAACTCTTTGGATTCAGAACAGACAGGCGCTGAATGGTTTATGCAATAGCTACAGTGTGATGCTGTTTTTTAATTAGCATATATATACATATATATGTATAATATATATGGATCTCTTTCTTTCACTACATGCTATTATGGTGATGGTAATTCAAGGAAACTGTCCTGAGCATTTACACTGTAGGGCATTGTGGAGATTTACGTCATGGGAACGGTGCATAGTGTGCTTTACATCTGCTCCCAAGCCATCCCTGTATTTCATGCTCTCGTATCCCTTTTAAGAACTAGAAATATTGTGTTTTAGAGCTTGCCTTTTTATTTCTTGGTTGTTGTTATCATTTTCACCTCACTAGGAGTTTCTCTTTTTTATGTACTCTGTTCCCCACTATAAAACTCAAATCAATTCTACTGAATGGTGGCAATTTCTCCCCCAAAAATTGTCTAACAATAATGAATTGTCCACTTAATCCATTCCTGCAAATCCCTCAGATGTTGATTATTAAGAAACAACAAACCATATTTCCTCCCATTTAGTCAGTAACTAGGTTTACACTCTGCCTCTTAAAAAAATGTCTCATGAATAAGTAAAGGTTCAAGTCTTGATTAGAGAAATGAAAGACACATTTGTTGAATCACCTGTATACTTTCTCTATGCTACAATGCTACTAAATCATGAGATTGAACTGAACAAAATTGTCGTGCAGATCATGTAGCTTTTGAGATTGCTTTCCTTTCTGTTACTCTGCCTATTTGTGACATGACAGAGCAGGGTTAGTCTTCTTAGATGTCAGAACTCCAGGCTAGGTGGTTTCTCCACTTACATTACTCTGTTCTGTCTACCAGGTTGCTTTTGATTTTAGCCTCCCTGTGTCTCTACTCTGCCCAGAGAAAGGAGGCTTAAGAGAAGTTATGCAAGAGATCTTGTGAAGTACAGTTACTATTTACAGCATTAGCCATTTTAACTGAGCGCTTCTGGAAAGACACTCTCCCACACCCAGAGATGTGCTACCAACTGTCAGCCAACACTCCTGGAGTACAAGGCTATGGTTCACTGCAGGAGAGAATTTGTGAGTGGGAAATTCTGAGAACCTGCTTTAGTTAGTTAATTAGGTAGGTAGGTAGGTAGGTAGGTAGGTAGGTAATTAGTTAATTCCTCAAGAGTCTAATGGAAATATCTACAAGAAGAAAAGAAAAAGTGAAATGAGAGGAAGTCTAACAGATATCATTAAACCATCGAGAAGCTGAGGATTCTAGATAACCCGATATTAAACTCTAGCAGAAATAGGGACTCCCTTCCTCTCCGCTAGACATTTCAGAAATAGTGACAGGGACCATGCAGGGGAGGAAAAGTGACTGACATCAGGGCTGGGGTACCAGACAGCTGCAGTGTGAACAAGAAGGCTGTAAAGGCAACATGACAGCAGATTTGAACCTAGTGAGGAAAGCCACATATGAGCATGATGTGTGCAAAAGAAAAGTATAAGGCCAGAGTAATAGATAGATATCCATGACTAAGCAGAAGTAATGATTCAAGAGGAAGAACAAGGGTTATGAATATTCAGAAAAAAATCAAATTCATCAAGACTGTTTGAAGAGTTGTGTATGTGTATGTTTAATTGATTACCACACCACTTTCTTACCTCATTTGAGCTCACAGGGGAAACTATTGTCCTCTTTTCACAGATTTGTAAATTGGGGAGTGTGAGCATAGGATACTAAGTGGCCTGCATAGAGAGGGATCGTCAGTGCTAAGCCAGGGTTCGAAAGGCATGTTCTGCCAGGCGTGGTGGCACACTCCTTTAATCCCAGCACTTGGGAGGCAGAGGCAGGTAGATTTCTGAGTTCAAGGCCAGCCTGGTCTACAGAGTGAGTTCCAGGATAGCCAGGGCTACACAGAGAAACCCTGTCTCCAAAAAGAAAAAAAAATCAGAAAGAAAGAAAGAAAGAAAGAAAGAAAGAAAGAAAGAAAGAAAGAAAAGAAAAGAAAAGAAAAGAAAAGAAAAGAAAAGAAAAGAAAAGAAAAGAAAAGAAAAGAAAAGAAAAAAAGAAAAAAAGAAAAGAAAAGAAAGGCATGGTCTAATGGAATCAGTGTGTGCATTTATACTAGCATTTCTGGGCCAGAAGAGAGGGAAGGCTTATGTGTTTACATCTCTGACCTCCATCATAACAAGTGTTCAAATGTGTTCTTCAGCTTTACTGCTGTCGTTGCTCATGAGAATCTTCCTGCCTCTATCTCTCCAGTCTGTGACTGAAGGAACAGAGCAGGTAACAGGAGCCTTACTCAGTCTTCCGGTCAACAGCACAGGGCTGGCTCCTCTCCTGTAGTGTCTTTCAGACATTCACCCATCCATTGAAGAAGACACCTTGTTTTTGTTCTCTTCTGTTCTGGTTGTGCCCTAGGAGTTACCACACAATCTATGGCACAGGCAGAGCCACTTGCTGTCCTTTTCCAGAGGAAGCCATCTTCCCATGAGCCTGTGACAGCCCACACCCTTGGAACTTGCTTCTTCTTTTTTATTATTATTATTATTATTAGAGAATTTCTTCATTTACATTTCAAGTGTTATCCCATAAGTCCCCTATACACTCCCCGCGCCCTGCTCCCCTACCTAACCACTCCCTCTTCTTGGTCCTGGCATTCCCCTGTACTGGGGCCTATAAACATTGCTAGACCAAGGGCCTTTCTTTCCAAATAATGGCCAACTAGGCCATCTTCTAATACATATACAGCCAGAGACATGAGCTCTGGGGGTTCTGATTAGTTCATATTGTTGTTCCATCTATAGGGTTGCAGACCCCTATAACTCTTGGGTACTCTCTTAGCTCCTACATTGGGGACCCTGTGTACTGCCCTATAGATGATTGTGAGCATCCACTTCTGCGTTTGTCAGGAACTGTCAAAGCTTCCCAGGAGATAGCTATATCAGGTTCCTTTCAGCAATGTCCTGCTGGTGTATGCAGTAGTGTCTGCGTTTGGTGGCTGATTACGTGATGGACCACCCAGGTGGGTCACTCTCTGGATGGCCCATCCTTTCATATTAGCTCCAAGATTTGTCTCTGCACATCCTTCCATGTATATTTTAATCCCTATTCTAGGGAGGAGTGAAGTATCCACGCGTTGGTCTTTCTTGATTTTCTTATGTTTTGGAACTTGTATCTTGGGTATTATAGATTTATGGGCTATTCGAAATCCTTAATCATCAGAGAAATGCAAATCAAAACAACACTGAGATTCCACCTCACACCAGTCAGAATGGCTAAGATCAAAAATTCAGGTGACAGCGGATGCTGGCGAGGATGTGGAGAAAGAGGAACACTCCTTCATTGCTGGTGGGATTGCAAGCTGGTACAACCACTCTGGAACTTGCTTCTTAATGGTAGCTTGAGAGTGTAGAAAGAAGTGCAGAGTCCATGTCCTCTGCTACTGAAACACTGAAGTTAATTAGCTATTTTGTACTAATGAGAAATTATATATATATTAATTAGATATTGGAACAGGGTGACACATTTCCCAGACTGGCCCCAAATCCACCATGTGGCTGAGTATGTTCCTAAACCTCTGTTCCTTCTGCCTCTTCTACCACGTGCTAAGGCATATGCCTCATACCCTGTTTTAAACCCTTTTCTATAACATTCGAGGACAACCAAAGTTGAGCCCTATCTACAACCAATTCAAAACATTTGGGATTTGCACAGATGTCCAATAGTATCTCAGGAAACATGAGGACGTAAAAAAAGGAAATCTCCAAGTGAGATAATTCTGCTAATGTTAGATGCCATTTAGACTTGGTCAGTGTAAAATGTTCAGAAGAAGGATGGTGATGCCTCTCTGTCCATCCGTGCCCATTCCCCCACAGCAGATATTTACTAGGAAGTGACACTGAGGCTCTTCAGAGAAACACAGTAAATATTTATGCTGTTTTATGAAGCAGGTGGCCTTGTAGACCTGAAATAGAAATAAATCTATATTCTAGTCCCTCATTTTTCTTTACATTACCTGATTGGAAGACACACAGTATATTAAAGGTCACTGGTTCACTCATATCTAAACATAGAATGGCTAAGCCTGAACACCTACTTCCTAAGAGTTTCAACCAGTTATGCCCCAGGCTTTGTGATCATTAAGAAAGCACTAGAGTCTTAAATGCATTGAAGTGTTTTAACATTCAGCCAGTGTAGCCCTATCTGCAAGGGCTATATTGCTCCCCCTCTCCCATCCCTGTGTGCCAGCTCTCCTGGGAGCTGACATAGTGGCTGTTCCACACTTTGGGAGAAAAGAACCACCTGCCAAATCCAAAATTGCTGCTGGGATTCGAAGAAATTCCCAAAGCTCACCACAGCAGAAAGAAATAGCTAGTCTGCTGGGTTAAAAACAGCAAGATGAGCTGGAAGCCCTCAGAACCTTTCCTCCGTGGGATCTGCCACAGCGACTGTTGGGTAACACAGATAAGATTTAAAATTAAAGGGATTTAGCTGAAAATTGCAGCTGAGGGAAAGGGTAAAAACTGAAAAAAATAGGACAAAGAAAATGAGGTGGTTGGTAGTTTTCTGAAGTTTTGTGAGCATCTTTAATTAGTAAGTCACTCTTCGTTGTAACACAAGTTTCATATACTTCATGCCTGAGCTGCATGTACAGAGTCTGTGTTCAAAGGAGGCTGTCATTCCACACAAAGGATGCCGCTTCCAACTATGCATTCTTCATCCTGGTATCCCTAAAGATCCCCCAAAATGCTATGCATGTGAGACAGACTTAATTGAATACTAAACACTGACAAAAAAGAATAATTTCAGTCATCATCTTAAATATAGCAAGGCTTTGAGTTTAGGTAACACACTAAGTCAGACAGAGGCCATATGGATATTTTAAAAATTATAAACTCATATATTGCTGCTACTCTACAGAGACTCATCAGTCACTGTACATTGCTAGAGATGACAGGACTTTTCCCTGGCCTCTGCTTTCGATCCATAATGCTGTCCCATCCCATCCAAATGCAAACCCTGCCTTATGCACCAGACTCCAGGGAAGAAGGAAACACAGAGCTGCTCAGTAACTATTTCATTGCTGTCGCTAGCCTGTATTAAAATCGTGTGGACCAATTTATAAATCACTTGAAAACATGTTAATAGGAATATTTATTGTATATTCACAATGTAGCAGACTTTGGAATTTCCTCCCAACCCCCCACAACTCTATTGGCTATAAGTCTGCTGGTTATGTTAAGATTCAATCAGAGGCTAGGAAGATGGCTCAGTTGGTGGTGCCTGCCAACAAAGCAGGAGAACTTACTTTAATTTCAGTGTTAGCAACCTCATGAAAAAAACATGCAATGATGATCCGTGTTCCTAATCTCAGCACTGTGGAGGTGGAGACAGGAAGGTCACTAGCAAGCCATCTTAAGCTACCTGGCAAGTTCCAAGTCAGTGAAAACTTGAGAACACCTGTGAAACAAAACCCATTGTTGGTCTATAACCTCTGCATGCCTATGGGCCCCACCCTCACCCTCACTCCCACAAATTCACTCAAAACTTTAAGTGGGACATGGGAAAGCACATCACTCCCTCTGTGGAAACTTTGAGGATTGCAATCACAATTCTTGAAAGTCAAGCCTAGGGTAGAAAAATTAAAAGTCCAGTTAAGGCCCATTAATTATAGTGCAATTCCTCAGCCAAACAACGCCTTGGCCTTAAATCAATAGTCAATTAAATACTTCCTGCAGTTCTAGTCATTAATTGCTCTGCAGCTTAGAAAATAACATTCTAAGTGCTTGTAGGGAGGTAATCAAAATCGGTGGGTGAAGCTTAAGCTTGGTTCTTTTGTGATCATCTTTTCTCAACAAGGAAATTAACTTCTTCTGTGACTTACAGGCCAAGCATTTCCGACGCACTCATAACTGTTAAAAAGAGAGAGAGAGAGAGAGAGAGAGAGAGAGAGAGAGAGAGAGAGAGAGAGAGAGAGAACAATAGCAAGTAACAGATTAGGGGTGATAGAATGATATTTAATTTATCTTAAGTTAAAGGACAAAGCAAAAATAGCATCCTCGATCTTCTCTAAAGAATTGTCTTTGAGAAATGCCATCACTTCTATATTGGGTGTTCAGCTGGAGATACACAAAAAGCTTGCTGTCCAGGAGATATTGGATGGGAAATGTTTACAGGATAACATCTCCTAGCCGCTGCTGGCAAGGGAACATTTAATGGTAAAAAGGACATGCTATCTTGCTCTGCAATGAGAAATCACTTTCCAGCTCAGTTCTCAGCACAAAGCGACTCCTACTGCCAAAGGTGATTTACAATGATCTCCCTAGCGAGCCTCACCCAGCGTGTACATAGTCCAGTGAGAGACTTGGGATTAAGGATATCCACATTAGACACAGAGCCTCAGAACCTAGAAAACCCACAGAAATCACCACAGTAGCTGGATGATGGGGAGAGGTGAGAATATAATTGAGAGAAGCAATACAAACACAAATGCCTCCCAGTCAGAGAATATCTAATGCTTCAAGTACAGGTACTCAAAATTTAGAAAGCCCCATAGGTGGAATGAAGTTCTATCTCAGTCTTCTACTGCCAGGGGAAGGATGTGTTGAGAATTAAAAGAGGAGACAAGGGCAGGGACCCCTGGAAGAAGACCCCACAGCTTTCTACTGCACGTGATTGGCTGACTCTACATTGCTTAGATGCATGGCATATAGGATACTTACAATGATTTTCTTTGTACCAGGTTTGAAATGATCCCTTATGAGTCTGACTGACATGTGTGTGTACTTCTGAATTTCCCCACTAGATATCCAATGTGTCCTCTGAGCATCCTTTTATTTTTATTTATTAATTTATATTGAATTGTGCTAAGATTTGCATCCCAGTTCTCACACATGCTGAACACACGTTCCTCACTAGGCTCTACCTCCAGTTTTCTCTGAGCTCCTAGGCTTTCTCCATGTAGTTCAGTCTCATGGGGTGGGAAAGCTTTCTGTAGGGTGGATATCTCATGAATTGAGATATAAAGCACAAATAACTTTTTAATAGTAACAGTGACACATAGCCACTTTTCTTCTATGCTAGTTCCTTTTCCTGGTCCTAGTCTTCCATGGCAAAGTGTTTTAGACAAACCATTGACTATCATCATGTAAGGAGTGGAGAAAGGCCTGATTGGATTCCTGAGTGGGTGTGTATTATTGACATGGGCACATCAGTGAAGAGGAACAAAGCCTCAGGCCCATTGGAAATTGGCAAAGCCTTTTTCCTCTACACCAATTACATCAGTATACATATACATATACATATACATATACATGTACATATACATATACATATACATATACATATACATATAATCTGGCAACTGCAGCTTCCTCCTTCCAGATATTTATAGCCTGAGACTGATGACCTATAGACTCCTCCTATCAACAGCACCTAATCTCTCCCCCTGTACCATTCCTAATAAACATGGCGAATTTCCAAATTGCAGTCATGTGAGTGTAGCTTGCTGCCAGAGAATAAACCTAGCCCCAGCTTTTCTCCTGTGTCTGCGTGTCTTATCTCTTCACTACCCAGCTGCCTAGCTGGTTTCCAGATCCAAGTTGTTTGAGTCACTGCAGCAGAGTATCATGTCAGAGGGGTGGAGGTGTAAATGATAAGGATTGAGTCTTCAGGTTCCACTGCAGCTGATATTTCCTAGAAGTTTATAATGGCTTTCAAGTGGCTACTCAGAATTTAACAAATTGGGAAGCTTTGTAGCTAGAGCCTTTCCTCATATTCAGCAGTGTACAAAACCAAGAATGGGAATGTCAGGATTCTAATTACAGGTCGCAGAAATAGGTCCCAAATCACATCTCTGGCCCTGAGAGGAGACATGACAGATATCCTGAACTGCCCACATGGCCATTAGTTGATAGCTATCTAAACCAGGTTTCAAGAGCTTTAAGCCTTTTAGGATTGCTGAAGAGCACAACGCTTCCTGATAAACAACAAGGACCTGACATTGCCCCTCCTGTAAGTCTCAACCCAAATGAGTCTGTCAATCACCTGGACTTGGAAATGCCCCTCAGGAAAGCGGTCTGTTCCAGAGACATTACAAACAGCATAAGGCTTTCTTATAAATGTAGGCTGGCACAAAGATCTCTCTAATGTTGTAGTTGTGAGAGTGCTTTTCTTTCAGTGGTCCCTCTGATTGAGGCAAGCTTTACCTCTTAAGAGTGGTTCATTTTGCTGGGCAGTGGTGGAGCACGCCTTTAATCCCAGCACTTGGGAGGCAGAGGCAGGTGGATTTCTGAGTTTGAGGCCAGCCTGGTCTACAAAGTGAGTTCCAGGACAGCCAGGGCTACACAGAGACACCCTGTCTAGAAAAAAAAAAAAAAAGAATAGCTAATTTTGTTCTGTACTCAACTCTGTCCAACTTCTGCATTATGCTCTGAGTCTTATATGAATTCTTTGGATGGAGATCACAAGGTAGGTAGAATTAAGAGAAATCCAGAGAAATCCAGAGTGAAACCATGGTAACAAAGGCCACATCACTGCTTTCTGCCTGATAGAGGTAGTTCTCCATCACCTTTGTACTGTACTAACAAACTTGCTGTTTCCCAGGGCCCAGGGTGTGGCCATGATTTATGCTACAGCCCAGGCATAAGAGGAGATATTCTAAAAAGAGGCTCCTGTCTCCTATAGGGACAGCACCTTTTAAAAAAATTATTTATTGGTTGATTGATTGATTGATTGATTGATTGATTACAAAATTACTATGTGTTAGAGGAATGTTGAAGTTAGGAACAGGAGATACCCTCAAAGAAATGTTAGAGTTCACAAAAGGCAGTCAGATGGGGAGAGGGACTACAACCAGATAATAATGGTGGCAAACCTCCAAATTGACTAACTTCATCCTCACTCCCTTGATCTGACACAAAGCTTTAAATGAAGGCCTTGTAGACCTTCTCCGACAGTCTGTCTCCCACCAGTCAGACCCTGCTGACCCTGCTGATGAAGTGGCTCAACAGGTTCAAGGCCAGATCAGAACATGTTACACAACAGTTGTGGGCCAATCAACCATCTTATCTTTCTTCAAACTGACTAATCCTAAATCAAGTAAGAAAAACTCTTCAGGGACTATTTTTAAAACCCCACACCCTGAGAAGAGACTGGAGGTTTTTTTTTACTTCCTAAGCCCCGATTCCCACCCCAGCTCAAACCCACCCCCATTTTCACACTTTGCAAAAGGTCTCTCTCTCTCTCTCTCTCTTTTTTTTTTTTTTTGGTCTACTATTTGCCTGTGTTTTTTTTACCCCTCAATAAATGTCTATCTTCAACTGTTCCTTCTGTCTGCTGTTGTTTCTGTTGTTTAAGATTTCTCAGCTGTCACCTGTTCTGTTTGAGAATTCTTCTGTCTTTTCTTTAACTGGCAGAGAAAATGGATCCAATCATAACCCCTAGACTGAATTATTTGTGCCTGTAATCCCAGAGATGGGAAGAAAAAGATCTAAGGATCCCTGGGTCAACAGTTGAACCACCACCAAGGACACACACACACACACACACACACACACACACACACACACACACACATACACAGAGCGGGGGCAGGTTTAATAACATGATGTCTAAAATGGCCTTTCAGCATTGATTTTAAGATCATAGGTCATATTTAATGTTTTATTATCTTGACTTTTCAAATACCACATTCTAATGTGTTCTGGCCTTGCTTGGATGGAATTTGGTACTGCAACAGAGCACATACATGCATTATTTGATTTATACTTACAAAGCTTAACAAAGGAGGTTAAAGAGGTACAGGAAGATTAGCTACAAGGCTGCCCAGTTAAGGAGGGGCACAGGAGTTAGTGTCAGAGA
>LR752115.1:52500-82623 GCA_902729485.2 Mus minutoides | reverse complement strand
TTTATTATCTTGACTTTTCAAATACCACATTCTAATGTGTTCTGGCCTTGCTTGGATGGAATTTGGTACTGCAACAGAGCACATACATGCATTATTTGATTTATACTTACAAAGCTTAACAAAGGAGGTTAAAGAGGTACAGGAAGATTAGCTACAAGGCTGCCCAGTTAAGGAGGGGCACAGGAGTTAGTGTCAGAGAATACACATGCTAAGTTCACACACTGAGACTCTTACACTGATGGGACAGAGAAACACACACACACACACACACACACACACACACACACACACACACGACAAGGAGCAACCGAAGTCCCTTTTCAATAAGTCATATACATCGACTCAGTTATTAGCATGCATAACTTTAATTCCACTGGGAGTTTCAACCCTCCTCAATAACTCTTCAGTCATCATTAGAAAATGCTAGAGAACTTTTTCACCTTTCTCCCAAGTGTCACCCGTTTCACTGGAGCGAATGTTTGGAAAAGCTGAACTTCTCGCAAATTCCTGATATCTTTTGTCATATATTATCCCTCTGCATGATTGTATGGACAACTTCTAAGAGTTCCTGATGGAGAATATTGCAAGCTCATGTAACTCAGAGGAGAAAGAAGCTCCAGAAGTTCACATATAAACAGGAAGCACAAGACCTGCTAATGGATTCAATGAGAAGGGTCACACAAGTTAAGAAGTTTGACTTGGAACCCATTAAGTAAGTCTAGGGCAGAGAGCCTAGTCTAAAAGTGTAATTATATTTTTTTTTTCTCTAGGTGTACCAAAAGTTAATTTTCAGCTGAAAGGAGAATGTAGTTATTCATTATATGATTCTGATACTGTTACTATGTTACTGATATTCAACTAAGCCTATTCTAGACCCCAGGCATGGTGTAGCATACCTCAATCCCAGCATTTAGGAAGCTGGAGACGACCCCAAGCTCCAGGCTAGTCTCTACATAGAGTGTCAAGACAATTAGGCTAAGAGTGAGACCCTGTCTCAAATAAACAAATAGATACAACAAAAATAAATCACAGGAGGACAGTATATGTTAATATATCTAACAATAAATGCAAAATTTATTGTCTCTTGGTTTGATGATTTAAGATGTATTTTATTTTATACTTATTACGTATTTTACACCTGCACTAAATCAGTGATAATTTATTCTGCATATGTCATACTAAAAATAAATGATACTCAATTAAATTAAATTTGACTTTGGGTATAGTTAATCTTGGTGCATAATGTTTTTTATTTATTTGCAAGGTATTTTTATAAGAAATTTATAAAATTAAAAGAGATTTTGATGGATGCAGGGTGAATTACATCTATAGGACTATACTCCACCCGTGTGTATCATCCAATGTCCAGTCAGGAAAGCAAGAAATGCCCAACTACTTCTTTGCTGTAGGAAATTTAGTATAAAAATTAAATTACAAAAGGGTCAGAAGGGCTGGTGTGGCCAGGAGGAAAGATATCAAGTTTCTCCATTATGTAGTCTAGTCTGGACCACACCAGGCTGGAGCAGAAGAAAACCCCAGCTTCAGCCAGCACCCAGCCCTGGCCATTCGGAGTTCCTGATGCCACAATGCTTCTGTGACTTGGAACCATTGTCAAGTCTGCTGCCCAGAAATCCATGGCTTATTTTCCTGTGGTTAGTGTAGGAACTCTGGGGCTGGGGTTACCTGCTGATGTCACAGACAGCTGTGGCAGCTGGGACAGAGTAGCAGGCAGAATGCTGGCAGGCCTGCTGAAGCATCTGCCCCTCCACCACCCCCCCCCCCCCGAGAGTCCCCGTGCTTGGCTCTGCACCCTCATACATACAGCCTGAACAGGCAATAAATGATCAGACAACTAACAATGTAGTCAGTGCTGCAAGCACACATATGTGCATGTACACATACACACACACACACACACACACACACACACACACACACACACACACTGGTTGTCTCTTTCCTTCCTCTTAAACTTTAAATCACTTTTCAGTTCCTCCCCATCATGAGTGTCTAGAGCAGTGTTTCTCAACCTTCCTAAAGCTGAGACCCTTTTTAATACAGCTTCTCATGTTGTAGTGACCTCCCAATGATAAAATTATTTTTGGTGATATTCCATAACTATAATTTTACTACTATTATGAATTGTAATGTAAATACATCTGATATGCAGGATATCTGATACACACCCCTGTATAAAGGTGATTCAACCTTGCCAAATGGGTTGCAAGCCACAGGTCAAGAAGAAAGCAAACACCTGGAATGGAAATTTCTGGAGTATATAGGTCCATATGAAGCAGGCAGGGTGCAAAACTCTACCTACCTCCAGAGTCCTAACTACTTTAACCTTCAACAACAGCCTTTAGAAATCTCTAGACTTGTTACCAGTTGGAACATCTTCTGGGTATACGCCCGGAGAGATATTGCTGGATCAATTGGTAGTACTATGTCCACTTTTCTGAGGAACCGCCAGACTGATTTCCAGAGTGGTTGTACCAGCTTGCAATCCCACCAGCAATGAAAGAGTGTTCCTCTTTCTCCACATCCTCACCAGCATCTGCTGTCACCTGAATTTTTGATCCTAGCCATTCTGACTGGTGTGAGGTGGAATCTCAGGGTTGTTTTGATTTGCATTTCCCTGATGATTAAGAATGTTGAACATTTTTTCAAGTGCTTCTCAGCCCTTTGGTATTCCTCAGTTGAGAATTCTTTGTTTAGCTCTGTACCCCATTTTTAATGGGGTTATTTGAATTTCTGGGGTTCAGCTTCTTGAGCTCTTTGTAAATATTGGATATTAGCCCCCTATCAGATTTAGGATTGGTAAAAATTCTTTCCCAATCCGTTGGTGGTCTTTTTGTCTTATTGACAGTATCTTTTGCCTTACAGAAGCTTTGCAATCTGATAAGGTCCCATTTGTCGATTTGTGATGTTACAGCACAGGCCACTGCTGTTCTGTTTAGGAATTTTACCCCTGTGCCCATATCTTAGAGGGTTTTCCCCACTTTCTCCTCTATAAATTTCAGTGTATCTGGTTTTATGTGGAGGTCTTTGATCCACTTAGACTTGAGTTTTGTAAAAGGAGATAGGAATGATCCACTATGTTCATAGCAGCCTTATTTATAATAGCCAGGAGCTGGAAAGAACCCAGATGTCCCTCAACAGAGGAATGGACACAGAAAATGTGGTACTTTTACACAATGGAGTACTACTCAGCTATTAAAAACAATGAATTTATGAAATTCTTGGGCAAATGGATGTATCTGGAGGATATCATCCTGAGTGAGGTAACCCAATCACAAAAGAAGTCACTTGATATGCACCCACTGATAACTGGATATTAGCCCAGAAACCTAGAATACCCAGGATACAGCTTCCAAAACACAAGAAAATCAAGAAGAAAGACCAACGCGTGGATACTTCATTCCTCCCTAGAATAGGGAATAAAATATCCATGGAAGGAGTTGCAGAGACAAAGTTTGGAGCTAAGATGAAAGGATGGACCATCCTGAGACTGCCCCACCCAGGTGGTCCATCACATAATCAGCCACCAAATACAGACACTACTGCATACGCCAGCAGGATTTTGCTGAAAGGACCCAGATATAGCTGTCTCCTGTGAGGCTTTGACAATCCCTGACAAATACAGAAGTGGATGCTCACAGTCTTCTATAGGGTGGAACACAGGGTCCCCAATGTAGGAGCTAGAGAGAGTACCCAAGATCTGTAAGAGTCTGCAACCCTATAGAGGGAACAACAATATGACCTAATCAGAAACCCCAGAGCTCATGTCTCTAGCTGCATGTGTATTAGAAGATGGCCTAGTTAGACATTATTGGGAAGAGAGGCCCCTTGGTCCAGCAATCTTTATATGCCCCAGTACAGGGGAATGCCAGGGCCAAGAAGTAGGAGTGGGTGGGTAGGGGATCAGGGTGGGGGGGTATAGAGGACTTATGGGATAGCACTTGAAATGTAAATGAAGAAAATATATAATAAAAAATAAAGTAAAAAAAAAGAAAGAAATCTCTAGATTATGTCCCATCCTTTTTCTGTTAATTTTGAAATCTGAATATATATCTCTGTTTTTCTATAACGATCTGTACAATTTTAACTCATCTCATAAAAATGTTTCCCAATTATTCCACATTTTCATCTCTCCCTTCCTCAAAAGAGTACAGAGCATATGTTCTTCAGTTTTTTCTTTCCATCTTCCCCTCTATGACTGCCCTAAATTTTAGTGCCACATTTAAACTCAGCATTTTAAGTCTCTTTGATGCAAAATTCTGTGGGCCATTAGCTCCATTCACCTTGGTGTGTGTATTCATCAATGATACCAACTTCTCACATGTTTTAATCTCCCCAAGAAGAAACCTTAGCAGCCTCCAAGCAATAGCTTTCCACGTTTCCCTAATCCTGCTTCTCTTAAACGCTAATCTACTTCTTCCCAATGAATTTGCCCATTGCACATATGTTGTATAAGTGACATTATACAATGCACCTCCAGTTTATTTTACTTATCCTGGTGCTGGCCTGGGCTTTCAGCTTCAGCCTCCATGAGCTCATATGAGCTTTGCTGAGTGGATTTAGAGGGCCTTATTCTCCTGGTTTCCTCCAACCTATTAGTTCCCAGACTTCTTCTGCTTCCTTTCTGTGGGGTTCCCTGAACTCTGAGAGGAGGCATTTGATGGAGACATGTCATTTAGAGATGAGTTCCAAAGCTTCTCCCTCTCTCTCTGCCTTCCCCTCTCTGAATGTGTGTGTGTGCACATGCTCATATGCTTTGTTTTCCTTTGCTACAGGAGGAAGCCTCTCTGATAATGACTGAATAAAGCACCTGCTATTAGTATGGAAGGGTTTCATTAGGGGGTGCTTTATTGTTACTTTTTCCCGACTTTCATTAGACCATAGTATTTGGTTTTACCATAGGTCTCTGGACTATCTAGTCTCCGGTTCTTGGTCACCAAATAAGCATCATATAATTCTAGCATGAGCAGTGGTCTCACCAAGACTTTGGGATAGCTTTTCCTTTTCTTTTTAAACATTTATTTTCTTATTTAATATGAGTGTTTTGTCTTTTCATATACTAGAACAAGGAATCAGATCTCATTATAGATGGCTGTGACATGTGGATTCTGGAAATTGAACTCAGGTCCTATGGAAGAGCAATCAGTCTCTCCAGCTAAGCCATCTCTCCAGCCTTGGGATAGCATTTTCCTTTATAGATGCAAATATGAGGTCCCCGCTTACATTCAGAGATGATAAATTAATGTATTTACTTCAGAGATTACTTTATTTTTTTATTAATCTGCTTTTCCTATTGATCTCAATTTGATGGCAGTGCTAATCTCATGTACCTGAAAATTTAATTTTTATTTCATTCTACTGGATAAATAAGAATGTTTCTGGGCCACCAACTGCTCCTAGAACTTATTTTAAATGTGTAATCTATAAAGCCCTGCTTTTATATTTGTGTCTCCTAGTTTCATATTGCCTATTTCTTCATTGTTGTTTTACAAAACATTGTAATTTAGATGCTATATATTATGTGTCTTTCTCAAATAGAATATCAATTTTGAGGTTTACCTCTTTTGGTCTATTGTTATTATTAGTTTACCGTGACTGGCATTTAAAATAACAATTTATTAAACTCCTCCAAATTGGCTGGCATGATTTCTCTATCCATTTTCAACTAAAGATGATTGTATAAGACATATAATAACATTTTCTCTTATTATATTTTCCCAGTTGGTTGGACAGTGCTCTATCATTACCTTTCAATTTACTTCAATTCAGTCTCATCCAAACTAAAGCACTGCCAAGTGATATTATACAAATGAAACTTCAGATAAAAATAAACTCAGGTGCATCTTATACACATAAATATGTCTGCATATTAATGCTAATCTTTTCTATTTTTAAATAAAATCTTTGCTGTTGAGTAAAATGTTCTAATTCATTGCCTATAGATAGATAGATAGATAGATAGATAGATAGATAGATAGATAGATAGATAGACTATTCCACTTTTAAGAGGCACAATCTGATACACAGTATGCTATCTTATATTTTTATAATTATAACTTTTTGCACTTCTTCATATTCTTCCACCTAAATATAAAATTCATGATGGATTTTTTTGAGTAAGTATTCTATGTGAGACTGTCCTTGGCTCTGATGAATAATTCAATATATATTGACTATTGACTATATCTAAGGCCCTGGAATTAGCTGGTTAAAAAAAAATAGATTATTTTAACTTCCAAAATAGAGACATTTAAATTTATTTGATAAACACTGCTTTTACAATAAGATTATGAGGAAGGTCTTTACAGATATCATATAGGAAAACAAACAATACAAAGAGATAAGGATGAAAGCCCCATGCAGATTGACTTAGTCAACCTGGATCACACGTTGGGGGCTCTGATAATAAGAGGTTTATTCCAAAAGTATTTACACCCTAGTATAATCTGAAAAAAAAATGGTTTAGTTGTATAATGCAATGCCCTGAGCACAAGAAAGTATAATTACATAGAGACTCAACTCTGGGTAGTGTCATTTCTTCCACAAAGATGGGTTGTAGAGATATGCTCCCAGTACTAGCTTAATGGCCTAAGGGTCTGTACTGCTCTTGAACATACAGATAGTATAGAAATAATTTGGGCTATTAGACACCTTGGGTCATGTTTATAGGAGCTAGGGGGAGCCTCTGGCTACAAGAGTCATTTAGATTACTAGCCATCTCTGGTCCTAGTAGTAGGAGCTTAATATGGGCTGGCCCAACAGATAACACAGATCACCAGGCTGTTAATCACTTCCAATTCTCAATTTTCTGAATGGAAGAACAAGGTTTTCATCTTACCCATTGGAAACTCAATTCTGTGTGCTTAAGCTTCCTGGCTCCTGTGGAGATCTATGGGTTCAAGGAACTTTCATGCTATGCTACCAATAATATAGTAAGACTTCAAGTTAATTAAAGATTTGCAATATAGGCTACACCAGGAAAAGAGCCACTGTCTCTGGATGATGAAATCAAATTTAACAACTATGATTATTTCACAGAGAATATCAACCAGCACTCTGAGACACCAATCTATCTTCCAAACACATCGCTGAGAAATAAGTTGTATGTCCAATTCAGATCCTATGGCTGACCCTTCTTCATCCAAAAAGTAAATTGAACTTTGTTACATCTAAAGCATTTTTAAATGCATGGCTTCAGAGCAGGAGGGAGAGAAGTAGGGAGGTAGGGACAGAGATAGAGAGGAGAAAAAGGGAGAGAGAAAGAGAGAGAGAGAGAGAAGAGAGAGAGAGAGAGAGAGAGAGAGAGATCACTCACATGGCAACCCCAGAAGATTTTGTGTCATTTATAAATTTATGTGTGCAGAACTCTCTTGAAAGGCAGACCAGCATTATGAAATGCAGTACCTATTAGCCACCCAGGGCTCCTGAATCTTTGAAATGTCGTTAACACAGTTTAAGCCTTGGAAGAAATATTAATAATGAGTCATCAACTCAATAACCCATGCCCTTTCTGCATAGCTCAGATTTATCTCTGGAAGTCTAAACTAGCTTTTAGAGACTGCCAAAACCAATGCAATTAAAATATACTGAACTAGAGTGGAGTAAAATTCTATTTGTCTGCCATGGTTACATCTTTAAATATATTAACAATAAATAAAAGTACCAACACTGAACTAAACAATTTTAAAGACATACTAGAGTTTCACAGTGTTCATAATATGATATCTGGTCTAATGTTTCTCATAGAGCATGCTGGTTTTTATTTAAGCAGCAACCTACATAAAAATGAAGATAAGCAAGTCTTATCCCAGAGGGTCACTAATAGTAGCATCAGACCCGGGTTCATTCTAGATAAGGAATGAGTAGCATCAGATACTAACTCCTTATAAACATCCAGCTGAACTAATAATAGAGCTAACAATTCTCCACATATATCCACCACCAATGTGTCACTTGATTTCGTAAGGTATCCAGAGAGAGGATCTCATGGAACAAATGAAAAAGGGAAACATGAAATTGGATTAACCGGAAGCTGTAAAACAGGACCATCCTCAGAGGCAATTGAGGCAAGCTGCTGACCAAGGCGGGAGGGACACTTCTCTCTCTTTATCCTTAAGGAGAAGTTATGTGACAGTTCACCACCGGCCCACGCTGCGGTGGGCCTCTCACTTCAGCTGGATCTGCCCGAGCATTTTGTATTGTTCACATCTTCTTCCGACCTAGCTCCCATTTCTCACCCTGAAGCTTCCCGCCTGCTTCCAATTTTTCTCCTTAGTCCCTTTGAAAGTACATCAAATAAATTTAACTTATCTCCTGTGAGAAAGTGCTTCAAATGTGTCACATGTTATGAATATCCTCTATCCTTATCCCTTCCTCATCTCTAAGAATCATCTTCCCCGGAGTTAAATATCCGTCATTCTGTCAAAGTTTTTTCTTCTGAGTTGACCACATGCATATCTAACATACAGCAAAGGAGTTTCAGAACTTTGTCCTCAGTCGAAGCTAAATTCAAAATTGTAGATTTAGGGATCTTTCTTTAAATTTATTGATTTTTTTCAGTCAATATATTTTAGTCATGTATTTTTTTTCCTCTCTGGACTCCTATATCATCACCATCCCTACCTACTCCTCTGCATTTCTTTCTACCCTCTCTCTCTCTCTCTCTCTTCTATCTATCTATCTATTCTTTCTTTCTATATATGTATCTATATGTGTCTATATATCTATCTATATATCTATTTCTCAAAACAAACAAACAAAAACTAAAAAAAAACAAAACAAAAGGCCTCTCCCCAACTAAAAAAAAATCATAATGACAACCAATATGAAGTTTGTTTTATGTTGGTCAACTACTTTTGGGCAGGGGTGTAACCCAATCACAAAAGAAGTCACTTGATATGCACTCACTGATAAGTGGATATTAGCCCAGAAACTTAGAATACCCAAGATACAATTTGCAAAACACAAGAAAATCAAGAAGAATTAAGACCAAAGTGTGGATACTTCATTCTGTCTTAGAATAGAGAACAAAACACCCATGAAAGGAGTTACAGAGACAAAGATTGGAGCTAAGATGAAAGGATGGACCATCCAGAGACTACCCCACCCGGGGATTCATCCCACAATCAGCCACCCAACCCAGACACTACTGCATATGCCAGCAAGATTTTGCTGAAAGGACCCTGATATAACTATCTCGAGTGAGGCTATGCCAGTGCCTAGCAAATACAGAAGGGGATGCTCATAGTCATCTATAGGATGAAACACAGGGCCCAATGGAGGAGCTAGAGAAATTACCCAAAAAGCTGAAGGGGTCTATAACCCTTTAGGTGGAACAACAATATGAACTAACCAGTACCCCCAAAGCTCATGTCTCTAGACGCATATGTAGCAGAAGATGGCCTAGTCGGCCATCATTGGGAAGAGAGGCCACTTGGTATTACAAACTTTATATGCCCCAGTAGAGGGGAATGCCAGGGCCAAGAAGTGGAAGTGGGCAGGTAGGGGAGAAGGGCAGGGGGAGGGTATAGGGAATTTTCGGGATAGCATTTGAAATGTAAATAAAGAAAATACTTAATAAAAAATATCTTGCAGAGGGAAAAAAACAAAACATGTCATATTTGAAAAATTAAACTCTTGGTTATAAATTAAAAAAAAAAAGAAAGTAAGTAAGTAAGTAAGAAAGAAAACTTGTTTTCCCTCTTCCAGCAGGTGGGAGAGTGAGCTCCACCCAGGTGAGTGAGAGAGTTCCACATCTTATCAAAAAACTATTTGTAATTAGCAATTAGTTCTATTTTCTGCATCTAAGTTGTAGGTTTATTTATTTCTATTCAGATTGCCATGTTTAGGGTAAGATATTCTTTTTTATCCTTTTTTGAGTTACCTTTGCATCTGGTTTTACCACACAATATTTAGCAACTACTATAGTTTAATAATTCACAAATTTTATTCAACTTTCTTTTCTACATTTCTGAGCTGTTGCTAACAGTGCTAAATAGATAAACCAATAGCAAAAAGTCTAGATAAATTATCATACTACTTAAAATTTTTCATTACAATTGACAAGGGTACATGTTCATTCCAAATAAGCTGTTAAAACTTGGAAGACAAAAAAAAAAAAAATCCTAGTATGCTTTTATTAATTGACTAAATGTATAATTTTATGTGCTAATAACTTTTCTAAAATTATGAAAGCTAAAATGAGTACAGATAGCAAGACGTTGTGCTCTGAGTAAGTCCATTCATGGGGTCATAGATTAGAGAGAGAACGTAAATGAATAACCATGCATTCTATAATGCGCACAACCCCCTGCCCCCATTCCTGGCAGGCTATCTTTTGCTCACTCTGGCAAAGGTTTGAGAGAGCAGAATACTTCTCCATCCTCATTATATTGCTGTCTAAAGCCCAATGTTACCCTGAGAAGTCAATTTTTTATGCATTTCCTCGGTCAATGTGAATTAGTCCTCTGCTATTTGAATATTATTGCTTGAATAGGATCCTCAGTATATGCAGACATAAATAACCAATGGGAGGATTCTCTGATAAAACACACTTCAGTTAATATTGATTGCACATGGCAGAATCCTAAGATGATCTGTAATCATTAGTGGTAATCTCTAGATCATCCTTTTCTTCATTGAGTGTCTTGCTTCTGATCACTGGACTATGGCTGGGATGATGAGCTATCTAGTCTTTGGTCACTTTCCTTTCACTCACACTATGTTATATAAGATTCGCCAGATTGCTACAAAAGCTGTGATGCTGTCTTAAAGAAGGCAACGGCAATGTGGTGAGCTACCTAGGTGACAACTATGTGCCAGAAAATTCCAGATAAAAGCACCAGACTCTGAAACCATCTGCCAGCAAAAAGCCAGGGACCTTAGGCATACATCTACATGGAAATAAATCCTCGTAAAACCCTGCATGGGCCAACAAATGCGTTTAGCTCGAGCCAAGCCTCCAGATGCCAAGGCAGGCTAGTGCTTTCCAGTTTTGTGAATGTTTTAACTATAGGAGCCAAGGATTTCTCTACATCATCTAAACTCCTACCACACATTTGACTCCTAAATTTCTACAAGATAAGAGGAAAACTATTTTGTTTTTTTTTCTTTTCTTTTCTTTTTTTTTCTTTTCTTTTATGCTTTTTTTGTTTTGTGTTGTTGTTGTTGTTGTTGTTGTTGTTGTTGTTGTTGTTGTTTGAGACATGGTTTCTCTGTGTGGCCCTGGCTGTCCAGGAACTCACACTGTAGACCAGGCTGGCCTCGAACTCAGAAATACACCTGCCTCTGCCTCCCAAGTGCTAGGATTAAAGGCATGCACCACCACTGTCCAGCCTTGTTCTTTTTTCTTTTACAAGCATACTATATTCATTTCTTAGTCACAAAACCACAATGCCAGAATGTCAGTCTAAGTACTAATAGATTCAATGATTCAAGGCTCATGGTCATCTGCTTATCAACCAAGAAGTCTGGGCTCAACTGAATCAATAATTGCCATGAAAGTCCAGGGAGGAGCAGGCTCACAAGGGAAGAGAGAGTGAAAGGAAGAAAAGACAGAGAGAACTACAGACTAGGACAGAATGCCACATGGTAGGAAGATCCTTAGTTCCATTAATCCACTTATCATCATAGAATGAAGAGCTGGAAAAGTAAAGATGATACAGAGCGAAACACAGTTTTATTGAAGAGCAGCTCTGCAAACAACCCATTGTTCTGCCTCGTGCCATGCACGTTACTAAAGAACCAAGCATCTCTTCCTCCTGTATAGGGTTAAAAATGGTGCCTGTAGGAACGCACATGCTCTGAGGAGAGCCTGAAATTTCCGTCTAGACTTGCAGTCTTCGTTCTGTTTTAGTCTATATCCTATAACAGGTAAGTCAGAGTTCATCCTTGGTGTCTCTCTTAGGAAAAGCGCTCTCTTTGTTCCCCTCTTAAGTCTAGTGAAGTGGAAAATTACGTTTTTGCCCTCTAAGTCCTGGATATAGGTCAGAACAGATATCAAACATTAACTCTGAAGCACATTTAACATGATGGCATTTAAATTTAAAATAAAAAATACTGGGTTAAAGGCTCCCTTGCTCTCCTGATTGTACTTCTAATCTCAATTTATGCCCATTTATACGCTCCCACATAGCACACAAGAGAGGGTTATACAAGGAACACCATATTTTATAATCTTCTCTATTGTAATAGCAGGACAGCAGCTCTACTGCATTTAAGCAAAGAAAGGGACTTACTGTTTAAGGTAAGTGAAATTTCCAGATGTCGTAGCAGCTTCAGACATATGCTATGAAATAGGGCAGAGGATGTGGTCATGTTCTGTCTTTCTGTTCTGGTGCCCATTGTGTTGACTTAATTCCCAGACAGGCACTTCCTACCCCATTGAAAAGAGATGCAATATCTTCGTGATATTGGCACCCCTCAATCTTCATAATCCCAACATAAAACAGCTCTGTGCCACGTATGCTGGTTGCTATGACTCTGTGTGTCTAGATGATATCATTCACCCCTGGAATTAGGAATTACAATCAGCCTTTTCTAACTAGACTTATCCATGGAGAGGGATGACTCAATAAATCAGGACAGGAGTGTATTGCCAATGAATACACACTCATCAGGTCACAAGGAATAGGGGCTATCATACCCACGTATTAGGAGGAATATGAACAGAGTGAGCAAGCTCAAGTAATTATTTGTATATGTGTGTATGAAGGGGTGTGTGTTGTGTATTTGCATATGAGTGTGAGTACATGTATTCAGCAATGCCTGTGGGAACCAACAGAGCAGTGTACCTGCTCTTCCATGATGCTTCTTGTTCCACTGAGGCAGGGTTTCTCACTGAATCTGTAGTTACTGGCTGACTGCCAGCCCTACCCTCCTCTCTATCCCCACTACATGACCCCTGGGCCTGCCCAGCACTTGAGCTATAGGTGCTATCATGGCCACAATGGGCTCTTTAATTGTGTGAGGAAATTTTGAACTCAGAGTATATCTATGTAGCAAGCACTCTTATCTGGTAAGCCAACATCTCAGCCCCACCCCATCATCATCTCTGTATATTTAAATACTGCAAATGTTGAAGTCCAACACTCTTCCTCATGTCTTATAGCACTATCTCAGCTTCACAGATCACGCACAGCTCCCAGGCAAACTCTAGACTGTTATCTTGCACTTTGAGTCCTGAAAAATACCTCAGCTGATGAAGCAGATATGATTTTTAATATTTGCAAAGTTGAATGAATCCAGTGCAATATAAGACTCCTGTATGATATGATATATATTTGTTAACATACATATAATATATTAATATTATTACATTAGTATATATCAGTAAAGACATCATATAATTAACTAACTTTAGGAAAGTGCATTCAAAATGCCTAACCCACCAAATACACTAGCGTAGTGACACAGTCCATTGCCTAGCAGTCATTAACCTTGGTGCTCATGGAGCAGCTGCTGCAGCTGTCCAGCGTGGCCCAGCACGTTAAGAGAATATTGCAATACGTGCCAATTACATAAAAAAGACCCCAATCCAAGTTGAACTTTTAATGAATATGCATCACCTTCCTTTTATTAAACTTAAAAAAAATAGACCTAAGATGGTGAGTCAGTTTGTTTATAACAGATTCTTCCCTCAGATATCATGTTGAGGACAAGAGCATCTCCTACCTAACGGAACATCTCTGCATTGAATAAAACTGGGATGCAGGCGTGTCAGTGTTATAGGGTTGCTGCCGTCTCTGACACTGTCTTTCCTACGTATTTTTGTACATGATCATTAGGAGAAAAGTAAAGTAGATGCTTAATATCTTTCCTAAGTAGCAGAAAAGCTCACCCAGATTCTGTTAAATAAAGACTTACTCTGAGGAAATAGTTCAATGGTCAGCTAGCACGAATTTAGTGAGAAACTTAAATTCTCAATGATAAATATAGTTTATAAATCTATGATCAAATATAGCTTCCTGACAGTCTGTTTTCTAAATCTTGCAATCTGAGGCCAGAGAAATGGAAGCTGCTGCTCTTTCTAAGAACTCAAATTATATTCCCAAAACCCTTATAGGGTAGCCCAACTACCTGTAACTCTTGTCCCAGAGGAGTGAAAATTCTCTTCTGGCCTCTGTTGGACCCCTGTGAATGGTGTGTACTTATACAGATGCATTATACATACATACATACATACATACATACATACATACATATACACATATATACATGCATACATGCATACATATACACACACCCATACATACTTACATGTAAATTAAAATAAAGAAAAAGTTTGCAATCGAACTTAAAGTCAAATTATATTTTAAAGGTGAATGACAGTTTACCACTCATCAAGTTTCTACTCATCTTGGGAGGAATAAAAATGGGTGAGCATGGAGTACACAGCCCATAGGCACTGTATCTGAACTAGGCCTCTCCTTCCACACATTGGGACCTGTGGCTGGAGAACATTTACAAACTTCCTTAATCCCTTTAACATTTTTTTCATCAACCATAACAAGATGTATTTTCATTTTGGTCAGGCAAGAGTTAAAGGCACTTCAAGTTTATGATTTTTTTTTTTTTTTTGGATTCTAGAAGTTAGCTATATTGCCATTTGCTCTCTCATAAGACCAGAGAAGCCCCAGAGCATCTTTATCTCTCCATTTTTCCCTGGACATGTCCAAACTTGAACTGTCAGGTCCGACTGGAAGCAACAGTGATTGCCAGACACTCTGCCTCAGTCTTACCTTTCCTCTGCATTTAATACCTATAGCTGGGATATTTTCCACTATCCCAGGGTCCATATACAATGGTCCTTTTTATTTTTTTCAATTCATCTACCCTTGCACAGTAGTTCTCAACCTGTGGATCAAGATTCCTTTGGGAAGTCAAATGACCCTTTCTCAAGGATTTACAAGGCCATCAGAAAACACATATATGTACATCACAATTCCTAACAGCATTAGGAAGGTTGAGAGCCACTGCTCTAGCAGGACATGGAATCATTCAAGTCAAGGCTTAAAAAAATATATTTATAATAGAAGCTGGAAAGAACCCAGATGTTGTCCCTCAACAGAGAAACGAATACAGAAAATGTGGTACATTTGCACAATGGAGTACTACTCAGCTATTAAAAATGATGAATTCATGAAATTCTTAGGCAAATGGATGGAACTAGAAATATCATCCTGAGTGAGGAAACCCAATCACAAAAGAACACACATAGTATGCACTCATGTAAGTGAATATTAGCCCAGAAGTACAGAATACTCAAGATACAATTCACAGACCACTTGAAGCTCAAGAAGAAGGGAGACCAAAGTGTGGATGCTTCAGTCCTTCTTAGTAGGGGGATCAAAATACCCATGGGAGGAGATACAGAGACAAAGTGTGGAGTAGAAACTGAAGGAAAGGCCATCCAGAGGCTGTCCCACCTGGGAATCCATCCCATATACAGTCACCAAATCCAGACACTATTGTGGAAGCCAACAAGCACTTGCTGAGAGGACCCTGATATAGCTGTCTCCTGAGAGGCTCTGCCAGTGCCTGACAAATACAGAGGTGGATGCTGTCAGCCATCCAGTGGACTGAGTGAGCACAGGGTCCCCAATGGAGGAGCTAGAGAAAGTACCCAAGGATCTGAAGGGGTTTGCAGCCCCATAGGAGGAACAACAATATGAACAAACCAGTACCTGCCCCCCAGAGCTCCCAGGGACTAAACCACCAACCAAAGAAAACACATGGTGGGACTTGTGGCTCTAGATGCATATGTAGCAGAGGATGGCCTTGTGGGACATCAATGAGAGGAAAGGCTCTTGGTCCTGTAAAGGCCCAATGCCTCAGAGTAGGGGAATGCCAGAACAGGGAGTGGGAGTGGGTAGGTTGGTGAACAGGGGGAGGGGAGATGGGATAGGGGGTTTTCAGAAGGGAAATGAGGAAAGAGGATAATATTTGAAATGTAAATAAAGAAAATATCTAATAAAAATATTTTAAAAATGGAATAGAAAGTAAACTGCTGGTAGTCATTTCTCTGATTATAATGGGTTGTATATGTAGCAGTTAATCTGATAATCCCACAACGACAGTCACAGTTCCTCCTCAACTTACCAGTGTTTGGAGTCATGTATGGAATACACAGAATACACATCTGGGCATTTCCATGGGGATTGTCCCGGAAAGTATAAGCACCTTAAATGGGGGTAATACCATTGCATAGACTGGGGATGCAGTCTGGTTAAAACCAGAAAGAATTCAAAGCTCCAAGAGTCATCTCTTGCTTCGTGATTACAGACCCATTGTGAATAACCAGCAGCCTCAGCTCACTGCTGCCGGATCTGTCCCACCATGATTGTTCTGTCTTCAAACCTTGGACAAGGAATTGTTACCTTCTGCAAGCTGCTTACTAAGGCCACAATCTCCCCTACAATAGCTCTATCTATCAATAATAGTCATGATTTTTATGGTTCACAGCTACAATTAACAAAAAATCACTAACTTATTCTGCGACACGACATGTTTCGCTCTGACTCCTGCATTCTAACTAACCTTTCAGATTCCAGATATGGTCTATAGAGGTGATGGCCCTGACCCCCAAAAACGAATCCTGTCCTTAGCAAATTTATCTTCAACTTAAAGTTACTCCCTAGGTTCACTTCAGGCCCTAGACTGCTTTCTGTAACACTGGGTTATGTTTACCTACTGAAAAATAATTTTTTCATTATACTAAATACTTATCATTTCACAGTTGAATTGTCTCCCCACTTAAAAAAAAAATCTGTTCTGTTTGTTACCTATACATTCTGTAATTTGTTTGTTTGTTTTTTTTTTTTCATTGTTTAGTTGGTTTGCTTTGGCTCTGGATTCTTGTGCTTTTTATAGTCTTAGCCAAAATGTCACCGCATATTCTGATATCAGTGTTTTAAGAAGATATTCATACATCTATGCTTGCTTTGTGTTGGAGACAGTGTCTCGCTACAGCCCAAGCTGGCCTCTAACTTCACTAATCAATATTCCTGGTTCAGGCACGTCATGCTGACTGAATTACAGGCATGAACTACCATGCTTGGCCTCCAAAGTCCATTGCTGATATAAAGAATCAATCTAGATACCTATCAATGGATGGATGGGTAAGGAAATGTGATTTAAAAAAAAAAAGTACAAGTGACTGATGTTCTATCATTTGTAAAAAAATCTCACATAAGTGAAAGATAATATGTTAAGTGACACAGGACTCAGAAAGAGAAATGCAATTGCCTTCTCTCATGTACAGATTTCAAAACTAATAAAGATTGTCACTAGATTTTCTAGGAATTCATTTGTATAAATATATACTTTTATATAAATATATGTCTATTTATATAAATATAGATACACAAATGTATGGGCTCAGTATGACAATCCCTCACAAATAAATAATGCATAATGATCAAATCAATTAAAATACATCTCTCTAAACATTTAAAAACCTTCTTTCATTCACACACATTAATCATAATCAGGCAGAGTTATAGGTCAGGTGTGATACATAAATAAATATAGACCTATATTAGGTACTGATCTAATCAGGTAATTACACCTCTTTTCTTATTGCTTTGGGTTAGAAGCCATTAAAGCAAAGCTGCTCTCCTATAGTTCATCAGCTCTACAAAGCATATATTCCAACATATTTATAGGTACCTGTGTTGCATATAGAACACTAAACTTACTGCTTTCCTTTTAGGTGTAGTATATGTGGCCCTCCATCTATCCCTCTAAACATCTATTAATCTCAGCCTCTAGTAATTGGAAAGATAGATAGATAGATAGATAGATAGATAGATAGATAGATAGATAGATAGAGTTTGATTTTTTTAAAAAATCAAACAATTTCCCAGGATAATTTTTCTTCTACAGATATCCACAGAAGTCTCTGTTCCCATTATCTCTGAAATATAGAATATTTAATAAATCATGTTAAAAGGTCATTACCATTTGAGTAAGTAGACAGGCATCGTCTATCTTGATAGAGATAGATAGATGAATAAAATTAATGATGCAGAAAATCAAATTGGGGGAAAAGAGCAACTTTGTTGGGGACAACGGGTCATACAGGTGAGATTTTTGTTTTTTGTTTTTTGTTTGTTTTTTTGTTTTTTTGGGTTTTTTTGTCATATTTTTCCTGTCACAGCTAGAGAGAAGTATTTGAAATTTGGACCTCTAGGGAAGTGATTTTCTAAGGGTCTGAGTGGCCTATCGAACTGAAATCCACTAAATACGATATGACTGTGTAATAGTTTTCTGACCAAGATGCAGTGCTGAAGACAGATCTGTGAATTTCCAGGGTAAGCTCCGTGAAGGCTGCCAAACGTGCAAACACGGCCACTTTCCACAAGCCATGGAAGTCGAATCTGCTGCTGCCAGATGGGCAATGTAAGTCCCTTAAACAGACGACATCAGACCTCGTGGGATTTCTCAAGAAAACGTGTCAGCTGCCCTCTGGAGCAAGTCATGTGTGTGTGCCCTGGACGAGCTACAGCGGGAAAGCACACAGCACACAGGTGTATTTCAACTGCTACCAGAGAGAAGGAACCTGTTGATGGGAGACACTCTGAGGGTTCAGTTATCTCATTTCAATTGACAGGTGTTTATGAGTTTGACTGGAAATACTATAAACCCCAAGGAAAGGGTTCAGAAGTTATTTTGTATGTTGGTATATAAATGTCTGTGTGTGTGTGTGTGTGTGTGTGTGTGTGTGTGTGTGTGTGTGTGTGCATGTGTGCACATTGGAGACCAGAGGCCAGCTTGCAGGAATTGACTCTCCTCTTCTATCACGTGGATTCCAGGGATTAGACTCAGGTCCTCAGGCAGGCTTGGTGACCTCTCCCCAGTGAGCCATCACACCCACCCTGCACAGCAAGTTTTAATAGATAGATGTTCTTTCAAATTCATCTCTATATCAAGTTCTGCTTGGCATGATGCTATTTCCAGTACTCCCTTAACCAACTATAGTTAACATGAACTGTGCACATTCCAATCTGGGAGATGAGTTTCAAAAAATTAAAAACATCCATCATAGCAAAGGCCTTGGATCAAGTAGATCACTCACTATAAAGGATGTTCTAAATCAAACTTCTATTTTGGGCAATTGTATCCCATGGTTTTTTTTTGCCGATTTACTTCTATACCAAAGCATTCCTCAGTCGGTGCTGGAGTCTTGTCAGTCTTGGAGCTTACCCTAGAGCCTGGATAAATTTTCCCACACTTCTCTGCATTTCTTTGTCTCAGAACAAAGCTGGGTGTCTGCTGTTGATTTCTTGAGGACCCTATAGAATGTTACCTAAATGAGAAGCATCAGGGCCGGGGATGTAGCTGACTCCTTTAATTGGTCAGATAAACTTGGGCCGTTTAGTTTTGCTTTAACTCAGACTTCAAAGCACCCTGCTGTACATTCACTTCCTTTCGGCAGACAGCAGAAGGCCTGAAACTCTTCAGGAGGTAGAGAAGCTATGGAAATTAGGCATCTGTCCAAGTAAACACCCCATTTTAGTTTCTCCTTTGAACTGAAAAGAAATAGTGCTCGTGAGGACACTGGAAGATAGGAAAGAGACAATGTTGAATGAAGACCATGAACGTGAGTCTATTTGACAGCAGAGGATGTGGTCTTAGGGCCACCGGAACATTAGTCGGTCCTCATTAAACCCTCATCAGCCCTATCAAGATGAAACACAGATTCCATAGTCTCCTCTTTTTTGCCCATCTCCACACTTTAGCCCATGGTAGGGACACTTGCCTGGGAGGATTTATTCATGTCCTTTTGAACTTCTAACAGAGCCTCTCCTTTGAGTCACCATTTAAAAGAAGATTAAATTCAATTAGGCAGTATCTTTTCCTCATGACAGGCTGACTTCCAAGAACACTTTATGCACTTTTCTACCCCATTGGTATCCCAGTGCTGGTGGGCAGACACAGGGCACCTTCACAGGTGGGAAGAAAAGATGGCACTATTTTTACACTCACTTACTCTCTGTATTTTAAGAATGGCCGGCACATGACAGGATACCCAGCACTATAGCCATGCTCAGAGACCACCGAGGCTTGGGACCATTTGGAAGTGAAACCAGACCCCTGCACCCAGCCCACCCGCCTGCCCTTGCTTTAGGGCCTAGAGTCTCCTTGAGCACTCTCTAAGGCTTAGCGGGCAGTGGGTTTTCCTCTGAATTTTTGAGTTCATCTGTAATAAATTGAGAGCACTGAGTACTAGCTTGCATATGGAAATTTTATTTTAATCTGAAACTGGGGAATGGTTTAATTAATGATCTTATGAGTCCAATTGGCTCTTTGGTTAAATTACATTTTTATTGAGAATTCCATCCCTAATCCATCTCCTTCATCCGTTCCCCCTTACCCACCCACCAGTTTTTCCTTCTAACTTGCCACGTTTTGTTTTAAATCACCCTGGGTCCACCACTTAGCCCTGCCTATATGTGCGTGCGTGGGTGTAGGAAATACTGCTGGAGTCCGGACAACCTCGCTAACGTCACATTCCCGAAGATAACTGACTCTGGCTCTGCCACACACCAGCAACTGCAAATAGCTCTTCAGCTACGAGTGGACTTCATGAGATCTCCTCAGTCCATGCTGGGATTCTAGCTGACTTGCCCTTGTGCCAGTCTTAAGCACGTAGTCACTACAAGGACACTGTGAGTCTCTTTGTGCAAGGACAACCACGTCACATCCTGCTGTTGGCTGTAGATGTCCACTACCCTGGAGCATGTTGTCTGTCTGCCCCTTTGTCTGTGGTGATCTCTGAGCCTTGGGTGGGAGAAGGGGGCTGTGAATAGGTAATAGAGGAGTGATAGAGATATCCCACTCGGATCTGAGTACTACATACTCTCCTGTTCTCTGCAAGCTGACCAATTGTGAGGTCTCTGTGTTAAGCATGATCTTCTACCAAAAAAAAAAAAAAAAAAAGGTAAGAACGTAGAAGCCTATCATGTCCATTTAGCAAAATAACAATAGTAGGTGGCCTATATATTTATAAATAATATTGTGTGCAATACTTTCTAAGAATTTTGCTTCTTCAAAAGAAAGTCAATATCCTCCGTATATGAAGAGAAACAAGAGCCCAAACCAGCCCTGAGTAATTAGATCCTGTAGGAAAGAATCAGATTACGACTTAGCCCTTTTCTTTTTATTCATGGACTGTTGGTGAGAAGGAAAAGAAATATGGCAGGGAAAAAGCAGACATTTAAGAAGGAAAAAGAGAAATAATTAAAAAGGAAAACACAGGCATTTGCAGCCGGAAGCTTGGAACTAAAGACCGATTCCTCTCACAGAGACAAACACATGCACCTGCCCCTCACCACCTTCTCTCTATCAGCTGCTCGGATGCACAGGCCCTTGTGGGTTTTTTATCTTTCCATAATTGCGTTGCTGCTTCAGCCAGGACGCTGTGGCATTTGGCCAAGGTTTCCCTGCATGGTTGAATTTTCTACAAAGATAAAGAGGGAGGAAGAACAGTGATTAAAGCAACCCCTTCTTCATGCTGGTGTATGGGAGGGAGAACTGAGCTCCTGGCGCCCCAGCGGGCTGTCCACTGCCTTCCACGTCCCCGACTTCTGCACTCAAAGGACAAGAGGGAAGCAAAGGGCCCTTAGTGATTTTTTTCAGTTTTTGTTTCTTCGTTGGCGTGAGAGTGCACGGTGTCCAGTTTGCTTGTTTCATTTTTCAGTGGTTTGGTGGTTGCACAGTCACCTAACAAAAGAAGCAACTGAGGGCTGAAGGAATCAAAGAAAGGAAGGGCCGGCTGGCCTGGCCTTTCTCTTTGGCTGGAAACTGCGTGAAGTTAATTGCTCACATAAGAAGAATAACTGCCGGTGCTATAATTGAATTTTTATGGAAATAAACAGGTGGCAGATTTACTATAGCTGTGGGGATGGTGGGGGGTGAGACGCTGTAGCTACATTAACCTGTTTAATTTAATAGCCTGGATACTCATACAGGAGGGAAAGCAATGCAGCTCATGGAGTCAGTTGGATGCCAAATGTAAATAAGTACAGTTACCCAAGCATGCCCATGCGGTTGAGCAAGAAAGGGCACTGGGCCAGCTTTGACTTAATTTCTGAACGTATTAATTAAGCTACTCTAGTTTGAAAACTCTTAACTCATGAAGAACCCTCCCCCCCCCCCAAAAAAAAAAAAAAAAAGATCAGGAGAAAGGAACACGAAAAAAAAGAGAAAAGTAGGATGACAGTTGACAAAGGCTTTGCTGACACGGATAGCAAGACCCAAGTTCTTGCTTTGTGTCAAGTTCTTAAATTACTGAAGGAGACTGCACTGGGAGATGAGTGAAAAGCTAGCTCTGCGCTATGCTGCCCCCAAGTGGTCTAGTTTGAGAAATGCATATTTTTATTCTGAGGGGGAAAAAAATGTGTGTCTGCTTTTGACTTATTTTTGGTCTTGATGTGTACTTTTAAGCCAATCAATAAAAAGGGGTTGTATTTAAACTTTCGAAAACTTTCTTTCAACAAGAAACCAACATGTTAAACTCTCTGTACCCGTATTTTATTCATTTATTTTCTTTAAGAATGAAAGTGCATTGTAATGACAATGAAGTCTCCTATGAAACAGAACCAGACACCACCGGATATATCAGGATATATCAGAATCCACTGTCGCCTTCCCCCAGATCCTGGTGGAATATATTCCCGGGTGAGGCAGTTAGCAAAGCAATTTTCCCGTACTGAAGATTACACACAGAAAGGTGGACATGAGGCTGAAGTGGAGATTGTCAACGTGAAAAACAAGAAATAATTTGCATGTTATTTGACTCACCTGATTGAATCCCTGAACTTTTAGGAGGCAGGGGACTCATCCTAGCACGATCAATTTGGATTGTTTGGAGATTTGTGGGATGTTCTGTTTGTTTTGTTTTGATTACCATAAATCAAGCTATTAAATGAAAACTCCTGAACTGTATTCTCTTTTCTAATGGCCTTGTTTTGTCTTTAAGCCCATTATGTTCTGTGAATATTTTCTACATGTGTCTTTCCTAAATAAGGTTGGCTTGCCCACTGCAGCAGGCTGATCTATCAACTGCCTTTGCTCTGTATCACAAGGTTCATGTCTATGTAGAGACTGCATTAGCTTATTAATGTACCTGGTAAACCCATTTATGGACCAGTAACTCCACATTCATACCATCATTAAACATTCCCACCCTCCACTCTTACATGAAAGCTTGTTCAACATCTTCACAAAATCTTTCACGTTCCTTAAATACAGGACCAAGAACATTGGTTCCCATTTTTTATTTAATAGATGATAGATAGATAGATAGATAGATAGATGATATAAATACATAATAGATACAGAGATAGATAGATACATAGATAGATACATAGATAGGTACACAGATAGATGATAGATGGATATGGATAGATAGATGATGATGTTAATGATCACGATGATAGATAAATACATACATGATAGAGGACAGATTAAAAGAGAAATGATATATGTATAATAAGTAGATGATAGAAAATAGATATGTAGATGGGTAGATGAATGATAGATGATATAGTATAAATAGAAGATAGATGACAGATCATATGTAGATAGATAATAGATGATAAATTATAGATGGTATATAAACACAGATTATAGATAATAGATCATAGATATATCTTGCTGAGCAAGTTAACAAATGCAGGCACACTACTTTACTTTTCCATTGCTTCTTGCCGACAACCATCAATCAATCTGTCACCACCAGGTAATCTGTAATCCATTCATCCTGTTCCTACATATCCCACAGCCCTCCGTGTCCCTGAACCCATACAATAAACTCTCACTTGGAGTACTGCCACATTTGTTATCTCATCTTGCCACTCTCCTGTCACACTCCCACCGCAGCCAGTGAAACCCTTAAACATCTAACCACAGCTCCTTGCTTCAGCCGTGAACCTGACTCTCATTGTTCTAAAGCTCGGGCAGCTGCCACGTGAACTTTGATCTTGGTGGATAATGAGTATGAGTTTGTTGAATGAACACCTGGGGGGGGGGGGGGAATCTGCTTTATAACGTTCAGTATTCCCGGCATCCTCCTAGCTCCTTCGGATTCTTTTATCACCTAGTGTTTGATTGTTTACTGTGGAGCAGGAAGTCAGATCCAGGGCTTCCCATGTGCTAGGCAAGAGTTTCCCCCTAGAGCTCTACCCCAACACTAAAAGCCTGAAAACTCTCTACATGGTGGAAATAGAAAAATGAGATGAATCAGCAACTCAGAATCTTGTGAGCTCAAAGCAACAGCTTTTGTTTTAGATTCACCTGTAGGTGTGACTTGCTTTGGATTCGGGCCTTTAGAATATGGAAATAGCTCTCATCATAATAGCCTGCTCCATGGCCCAGGGACCCAGATGACAACTTTACCAATTGCTTAAGAGACCCATTTCAGTCCTAAAGGCAGAAAAAAAAAATCAACACTCAACTATCTAGAAACCAATGAAGATCCAAATTTAATTGATAACCTAAAGTACAATTTGTTGTTCTGATCAGTAAAGACAGTGACCTTTCTTGGGGCTGCTGGAATCAGAGTAGCTCAGCATCAGGCTTTAACAGTACCCCAAATCTCGGATCATTTCCCTTCCTGGAACCATGTTTGTTATATGTATTTTCACGATCTAGAGCCTTTTGGTTCCTTTACATTTTGTTAGCATTCTGTTGTATTCCGTTCACACAGTGATCAGCACTTCCATGCATGAAATGTCTGAATAGCCAGATCTAGGACATATTTTAGGTACATGACCTGAAATGTAAGCAGTCTATTTTGGTCACAAAGTCAAAACAATAACACTTGGTACTTGAGCATGTTTATGTGAATGTTGACCCCTAGAAGCACATTACCCTTAGGATGTGATATCTCTGTGTAGGATGCTTGCCTTATCACTTGTATAAAGGAGCGTCAGCTCTTTAGAATGCTTGCTCCACAAGGACAGCATGTCACATCCATTGTGCATAAATTCAGAGCAAAGAATAGGCTGGCCACATTAAAGGCTATTTATCTGCAATGCCAGTAAATAGCCAGAGATCCCTTGCCGAAGGCGGAGAGGCAGATTGACTGCACACACAGTGCTCTCACTGCTGAGTCCATCATCAAAGAATTCTTCTTCTGGGTTGGAACTCACATCTGAAAATTATCTGTGAGAGCTCAACCCCCTATCATAGTGACCTGGGTAAGACCTATGCTTCCCACGGGTGAAGCATTGTCTAGAATGCACTACAAAAAAGGACTGTTTACTGTCGCCTCTTTCGGTGAAGGAACTGATGATGACCAAAATATATTCCTGCATTTCAGAGCTTAAGGAAGAAGATCTTGGCCTGCTGCTGGTTCTGATGGTCATAGCAATTATATTGCTTGCCTGTAGGTGGCACCAGTTGGCTGCTGCTACCCTGGAATAGTCCATCCTCAATGCCATGCCATCATAGAGCTTTAACAGAAGCATCTACTCTATCTACCACCAGGGTAAGAGGAGGAGCTCAATCTTGTTCAAAACTCTGCTCCTCTCTTGACTAATCCGTTTCCCAAGACCTTGATTAAAGACATGCTCCAGCCCTCTTGGGACCAAGTAAAGGGAGGGCAGTTGGAATGTTATTTTGCCTCAGATGTCCTTCTCTAATGAACTGAATATTTTGAAGGACTCCTAGCATCTCAGCTTTCTTATCCAAAGCCACGATTGGATCTAGCCTCTAGTCAAGAACTAAGCCACCATGATCTGACTCCCTCCTACTACTCTGGCTAAAACTTTCATTGTGAAATCTCAGAAAAACTAACTCTCTTGTAAAGTTGGACACTGAGATATGACCAAGGTTAATCGTGCTTAGAAATCACTATTATTCTTACACATCGCTTCCATTTGTGTTATAAATGGAAAGAAATCTCTCCAGCTAGCTTTCACAATGCTACTGACTCTCTCTGACACGTGGGGATCTGCCCACTAGTTAAAAGCCTAAAGGTGATGAGATGGACGAAGAACAGTCTCAAGATGAGCTGATTTTTCCTTACATGGTTGGCCTACACATTAATTTCTTTACCCATCACTGTGATAAAACACTCAATTAAGAAATAAGGAGTGAGCATTTATTTCAGCCCAGGATCTAAGGAGATAAGCTCACATAAGGAAAAGCATGCTGACAGATGGCTATATGATAGCCAGCATATAAGTCTGAGAATTCTTGTCTTCTACTACTCTTAATTTGCAGGAGAGAGAGAGAGAGAGGGAGGGAGAGAGAGAGAGAGAGAGAGAGAGAGAGAGAGAGAGAGAGAGAGAATGAATCAGAGTATAATACCTAAGAGCAATCATGCAACAACTCCTCCTATGGGTAGATGCTACATCCTGATCTTTCCATGGCATCTTAAATCAACAAAATCAGCAGGGGACCAAGTGTTCATACTATTTCACATTTAAACCAGAATTCCCTAAGAAACAGGAACAAAGTTTTTTTCTGGTCAGAAAATATACCCATCAAAGAAGGGAGGGCATCCTCTGATATTCCCAAGCATAGATAAAACTTACACATGTTTTACAGCCCACTGATCAGCAAAGGAGGACAGGTGATCTCTGATTTGAAACACTTGAAATCCCTTTGTCATGAGTATTAATTAGTTGATGTGACATCACTGAACAAAGCTGGAAAAGAAAAACGCAGTTGGCCTCTTGGAGCCTGACACAGCAATGGGGAGACGGGCCACGCATCTGAGTCATTCTCGGTTTCAGGAATCATTCAGAGGATCTGATTCTGAGGTTCAGGGTCCCTCACGTTTCTATCCATTGTCACATTCATGAGACAGCACCATCGGGACACAGATTAATTTGACAACATTGATATTAATCTCTGAGAAAAGCTTTTTAACTTATGCAGAAGTTTAAGGAAGCTGAGAGCATGGAGATTCCTAATGCTGTTAGCATTCCTGAAGTTTTGTCTTTGCAGCACTGACAAATTTTGAGATAATAAACTTAATTACTCACTTTCCAGTTGTTTATTGTTCTCAGGATATACCTCTGAAACCCTATAAATCTCTAATCTGTGTAATGACAGTGGCAATGTAGTTTTCCCAAATGCCTTGCCTCCGATAGCTATTTTACTCCAAGAGCACCTTTTATTTCAGAGACCACACAGACCTTCTTTAATCTTCCCTTTCCCTGTCACAAGCATGGGTTCCCAGAGAATCACGAGGGATCATGGCGTCTCTTTCCAGTCTAAAATCACTTCCTCACACTCATGTCTCATGCCATTTCTCCTACGGCTTCAGGACTTAGATGACAACCCATGTACTGAATAGATACCAGTGAGGTATCTAACTCAAAGGACTCTAGACCAAACATGATATAATGAAGAGAAGAGGGTGAATTGCAATAGAGGTACTACTTAGCTCACAGAATTATGTAGAACTTAGAAAGAGGTTGATATCTGGATATTAGCCCAGAATCTTAGAATACCCATGATACAATTTGCAAAACAAAAGAAAATCAAGAAGAAGGAAGATCAGCACGTGGATACTTCATTCCTCCTTAGAATAGGGAACAAAATACCCATGAAAGGAGTTACAAAGACAAAGTTTGGAGCTAAGATGAAAGGATGGACTATCCAGAGACTCTCCCACCCTGGGATCCATCCCATAATCAGCCACCAAACCCAGACACTATTGCATATGCCAGCAAGAGTATGCTGAAGGGCACCTGATATAGCTGTCTTGTATGAGGCTATTCCAGTGCCTGGCAAATACAGAAGTGGATGCTCACAGTCATCTATAGGATGGGACACAGGGCCCCCAATGTAGGAGCTAGAGAAAGTACCCAAGAAGCTGAAGGGATCTGCAACCCTATAAGAGGAACAACAATATGAACTAACCAGTATCCCCAGAGCTCGTGTCTCTAGCTGCATATGTAGCAGAAGATGGCCTAGTTGGCCATCATTGGGAAGAGAGGCCCCTTGATATTGCAAACTTTATATGCCCCAATACAGGGGAACACCAAGGCCAAGAAGTGGGAGTAGATGGGTAGGGGAGCAGGGCAGGAGGAGGGTATAGGGAACTTTCAGGATAGCATTTGAAATGTAAATTTAAAAAGTATCTAATAAAAAATGGAAAAAAAGAAAAATATAAAATATCTAATGAGAGAGAGAGAGAGAGAGAGAGAGAGGTTGATAAAAGCTAAGATAGATCAGACAGCAGGAAGTACTGTATTTGGAACACTATAAATTTCACAACGAGCACCATCAACCTGCTTCCAAACTATCTTTTGCTGTGGATTCTACTGTGTTTCTCTGAATAATTTCTGTTCTAGCCCCAGATGGAACCACCTTACTGCCAAGGCGAGGCTCTGCGTCTGTAACCTCACTGTCTGAGTGGAGAGAAGGAGTGTATCAGAGCTGGTCATGCTTATACATGCTGCCCTACTTCCTGCCAAGATCTGAATACCCAGGGTGGGAAAGGCGGTTCAATGCCAAATGGTTTAATGCCATCACAATTGCAGTCAATGGACAGGAGCTGGATGCTTTCAGCAGAAAATTTCAGAGTGGCCAAGAAGTAAGTGAGACTCCCATAAAGAAAGGATTAAATTAACTGGAAAAAAAAATGGCCGGAAACATAGACTAATCTTTGAAGGAATTTTCTATCCACAGAAGGGTTAGTAGTTTGAAAGATAATGCAGGTTCGGAAGTAAGGTTCTCTTTTGCATTGTAACAACTAAATAGAAGTCAGTGGGAGTAGAAACCAAGTTCAACACTGTGGTCATTAAGGAGATGAACTGATGAAGGAATGCACATAGATACAGTTAAGAACAATGTAGATTAACCCATAAAAAGAGATTTCCCCTTTAGCATGGGACAAAAAGAAAACAATGAAGAAAACAAGAAGAGGAGACAGCGTTGCTTATTAAAGGAAGCCAGGACAGGGAATCTTGCCACCTTAATAGGTTGTACAGTGATGCCCAACGTTCAAAGAATGAAGTAGAATTTTAAAAAGAAAAGACAAAGAGAGGAAGGAAGAAAGGAAAACTGGATGCCTGGAAAACATTAAGAACTGCTACTATAAAAAGGGATAATGAACTAGGCATGAATAAAAGATCTAGTGGAATGGAGAACCACTTCCTATCTTACTGCCTAAAAGCTGTGTAATAGTAGTCACTGACTTTGGGCTGATAGATTTTTCCATTAGGAAAACAGCATTCTCTCTACCCAGCTCTCCAGACTCCAGTAATCACCTTTTTCAATGTGATTATACACATAACAGATGCAGGAGGGTTTGTAGCCACACATTCAGACACCTAAGACACACACACACACACACACACACACACACACACACACACACACACACATTCACTCTAGTTACCATCCTGAGGAACTTCTGACAGGTTGTTCATGAGTACCAAACACAGCGGTCTACTGCAGCCTTCTCTGTGGTTTCTGTGGTGTCTCGCATGCTTATTCATGGAACCAGACTTTAACCCCCCATTAAGGGAGTAGAACAGGCCTCAGATTCCCCTTGGTCTTCTGAGGTTTTATCCCTTTTGCTGAGACTTTTCCAGATGCATTTTGGAAATGACACTGTATCAAGCTTCTGAAATCAACAGCCTGAGCTCAGTCTGCTATAGGAATCTTCCCAGAAGAAAGGGATGTTTCATCCAGCGGAGTCATTCATCCTAGCCTGTACCCTTCTGCTTCTGATCTTCCACTGTTAAAAACATAACACACTGGAGGAAGATTGTGCTATATTTCACCAGTACTCCGTGCTGCCACCAAGGGACACTTCCATCTGTTATTTGCTCTCAACTTTGCCTACTGATAAAACAGGAAGGACAGCTTGCTGATAGGCTCTTTGAAGCAAATGGCTCCGCTCTTTCCTGCAATTAATGTTTGTAAATTATTTCTACAGTAGTCAGCAGGTATAGTACCACCATTTCAAGATTAGTTTCAATAAATCAAGAGCCTGCACTTCTTCTGAGAGAACCTCCATTACAATGCGACACGTGGCTAGTGGCATGCTCTACCCATGATGAAAATTGCTCTGTGTGTAATAGAATACTCTCATTAATTCTGTCAATTATCATTCCCTTGTGGGGAGATCTGAAGGTT
>LR752115.1:0-47500 GCA_902729485.2 Mus minutoides | reverse complement strand
ACCTCACTATGCTGGTACCAATTTGTCTTAATCAGGGTTTCTATTCCTGGACAAAACATCATGACCAAGAAGCAAGTTGGGGAGGAAAGGGTTTATTCAGCTTACACTTCCACATTGCTGTTCATCACCAAGGAAGTCAGGACTGGAACTCAAGCAGGTCAGGAAGCAGGAGCTGATGCAGAGGCCATGGAGGGATGTTCCTTACTGGCTTGCTTCCCCTGGCTTTCTCAGCCTGCTCTCCTATAGAACCAAGACTATCAGCCCAGAGATGGTCCCACCCACAAGGGGCCTTTCCCCCTTGATCACTAACTGAGAAAATACCCCACAGCTGGATCTCATGGAGGCACTTCCCCAACTGAAGCTCCTTTCTCTGTGATAACCCAGCTGTGTCAAGTTGACACAAAACTAGGTAGTACAAGGCCCTAACTTGCTGATCAGAACATCAAAACTCAGATAACCTCCAAAGTTAAAATTAAGAACTTCATTTTTATTATTAAAATTATCATCCTTTACATATTATTTTTAAATTATTAAGAATTTTTTAAAAGCTGGATATTGGAGTGGCACAGTGACTAATGAAGAGTGAAGGGTAAACACACAGTATCTCTCTTGCAAACACATATAGTGAACAGCAATGAATAGTAGTATAAATCCCCAGTAGGGCATCACAGAATTTCTAAAATTGTTGTTTTCAATATTTTTTCTTGATTTAGAAAAAATGTTGGCAAACATGACTTAGGCTACCTTGTAAAATAATGGCAGGTATTACACATCTACTGTGTGTGTGTTTTATTGTGATAGGAATTATTACTGTGTTTGGAAAAGGTATCATGATCTAGACACTGTTTTTAGAGGCTACAAGATCTTTAGTTTATACCTGTATGGAAGACACTGACAAATATATTTTCAAGGTAAGTAAACTGAAGTTCAAAGAAATTAATAACTTCTTCTTGGTCAATAAGAGCCAAATTTTAAGCCCAAGTCTAAGTTTATGTTCTCATTGACTCTTTTATTTTAAATGTACTTTGTTTTTAATTAAATGTGCATGAGAATTCATATGTGTGTGTTAAGGATAGTTATGAGTCACCAGACACAGGTGCTAACAACCAAACCTGGGTTTTCTGCAGGAGAAATATACTCTCTTAACTGCTGAGTCATCTCTCTAGCCCACCTATTGACTACTTCTGAAACTATTAATTTTACTAGCTTTAATTGTTGATGTTTTATTACTAAAACATTAGTTAGTGAGAGTGGACATGCATAAACTGTTGAGTGTGACAATATCTATAGTTAAAAAACATTAAGTCAACAATGTGTAAACCTAAAATTAAACTCTGAATCCTGCTTCTTATTTCAAAAATGATTGACTATATTTCTGCTGCTCAATTCTCACCGGAATGGCAGATGATACATGGAGAATCTACAGTCTAGTCCCAGATGGCCAAGGGACAAAAGCTGCTTTCATGTCGTTTCTAAGCAGAAGCTGAAAGGCCAAAAATCACTGGAGAAATTTGCTCCGGTGAGATTTTTTTTTCAGTTCAATTTTATTCTCCCTCGAGGTTCAAACAAACTTCAGATAATCATCTTGAACTTGGTGATGTACCAAACCCCAATTCAGACTGTGGATTCTTGGAGGGTCAGCCCTTCCATTTAGAATAAGGCACAGCTTAAAGTGGTGAGCCAAATGGGGTCAAATGTGCAATACTTGGTGAATGCTTCAGCTGTCGTATTGAAACAATGCTGACAAGATGGCAGGCTTTAAGATAAATCCCTGTGGAGGCTATTGATATCATTCTTGCCTTCCTTCTGTCTCCTAGCCAGCTGCTGCTTTCTACAGCACTGCCAATCAAGCCCAATGCTTGCTAGAAGCAGCAAGGATTGTGCAGCCTGTGCCCATGCTGGATCCAGCAACAGGAGCTAGCCCTAGGCATGCATAGAGGGTAACATTCTTGAATCCTCAGCACAAGACAAAGTGAGTTGACACATATCTACCCAAATCATCAGAGGCAGTCACAGTTACCATGGTTTTCCCTCCATACAATTGAATAAAGTGAGATTTGGTCACTGTGATTTGTCCTACACAAACAATTTGAAAATACTGAGTAATTTCAGGTAGGCAATCTGGGCACATTTGTCTGGAAATCAAGAACCCAGCTTGTCAGTTTCACATTGTGAACCATCAAGCGTTGGGCTTAAGAGTGATGGCTCAGTTCATAAACCGCTTGCCAGGCAAGCGCCAAGACATGAGTTCAATCCCCAGTACTGGTGTCAAAAGTTGGGTTGTGGTGGTGCACACTGGTAACATCAGCACTGGACTGGTAAACTAGAGAACTCCTGAGGCAAACATGAATTAGAAAAAATGGCAGAGCAACATTCTTTTTATTATTCAATGACACTAAGTGGAAAGGGTTAACTGCTGGGGAGGGGACATGGATCTGCCTCTGAATGTTTTGGGCAGATCTTTGTCAGCTCATTTTGTACTCTGGGAGTTGAGAAAGTAAGCTAGTTGGCAAGTTGAAATTAAGGGGCCAATTATGGGCCATTAAAATGGATCAGAGGGTAAGGACATCTGGCACCAAGCCTGAAGATATGAATTCAATCCCTGGAACCCACACGATAGGAAAAGAAAAAATTTACTCCATCACATTGTCCTCTGACCTCCACATATGCACTATACCGTGTGTGCCTACATACACACACAAACATAAAATAACGGAATAAAAATCATCTTTGTAAACAAGTCAATGAAGAGTTCCTATCTCAAAAAAATCCAACCAAACACAAAACCCAAACAAACAAAAAACAAATAAGGTGGATAGACCTGAGAATCCTCCTGAGATGGTCCTCTGGCATGTACACGCGTGCATGCACACAGACACACGGTGACAAGGGTTTGGAGACATTTATCAGTTAATCCTTAGAAGTGACCTCATTTGATGGGTACTTAGCTCAGCACAAAGCTAGACTCCACTAAATCTTTGGATGTCACATCAAGGACAATTGATGTTACCTGTCAACTTACCTGGGTCGACTGACACCCAGAACACTGGGTCAATAAATGGCCATTGTTTATAACATGTATGTAAATGTAATTTCAAAAGGGATTAGCATTCAAACTGATGAGCTAGGTAAGTAGCTAACCTGAGGAGAGCATCATCCAGCGCACTGAAGGTCCCACCGAAAAACAAAAGGATGAAGGATGGTTGAATTGCCTCTCCAGCTGACTGCTGAGGTAAGACATGAATGAACAGTACCTGGTGTGCCTGCTGCTATAGACTAAAAACTATCAGCTATTCATCTCTCCTGCTTTTGAACAATACCACAAACTTTTCTGGATCTCCAGCGCACAGATCAGTGTGTATAATCAAGTGAGTCCATTCCCTATATAAATTTCATTACATGTATTTGATACATGTGTATGTCATTGGTTCTGCTTCCCTGGTGAACTCCATCTAATGTAATGATCCTTCAATGTATATAGGCATAATCAATGACACATTGAGATGTATCCATGCCGTGAGGAAAATTAACTTTGGGATACATTGCTCCTGTTTCAAATAACCTTTCCCTGTAAATGTAATGTGGGAGAGTAATAATGTCAAAGGTTTAAATTGATGTTGAGATTGTTTTCAATAGCTTGGTTCACATTGTGTTTGTCTTTGAAATCTGCATAGCTTCTAGTCGTCGATGAACAGTTTCTGGTTTTGAGTCTCAGGTGTAATAATACTGAGGGATATTGTACTTTGGGGTAGGAAATTAATTTTAAAAGTTATCAATGCCATAGACAGCAGCAAGGCCAGTGTTCTGGTGAGTGTTCAGGTCCACGAGGCAGAGCAGGCTCCTTTTCTACAGTTGTCATAGACTAAAGAGGTTTTGTGCCTTGTGGTTGATGAGTAGCACATAACTTAGGTCTTCTAGGCTGTCCCTGGTAGACAGGTGGGGATAGAAGAGAACCTTCATTGTAGGGGAAGAATTGTGCCATTGTAATGTGAAAGCAGTGAGGACACAACATTCCAGGCTGTCTTCTGATGTCCAGGAATCTGGCAAACTGTTATCTGATTTTCTTGAGATGTGGTTGTTTTGTTTTGTTTTATGGTGATTGTAAGAAGGAGGCTGCTGTAGATGGATGTAGCCCGAAAGACATTCCATGTTCCAGGCTGGATTCTAACAATCATCCCAAGTCTATTCTGGTTGTAAGACTCTGAAGATGATATGCATCTGAGTAAGATGATAATTACCTGGTTCTATGGTTTGAAGGAAAGATCCCTGGATCCACATGTAAAGCTTGATCCCCAAAGGGGCAGTGTTAGGAGGCACTGTAAGCCTTTAGAAGGTGAGATTTAATTGACGGTGTTGGGTACATGCTTTTCCAAAGCATTGTGGGAGCTCTTCTACCCTTTCTCTTAAAGCTTCTTTCTCTGATGTAGACTCCAATTACAAAAATCTACCCCTATAAGACCTTTAGAACTGCAGGCCAAAGTAAACGTCTCTGCTTCCTATGTTATCTTTGTGAGGTAGTTTATTATAGATAGCTGGATTTGGCTAATACACCAGCTAAATGGCTTTCATATAATGCAAAGCTGAAGAACTACTATGTACAAATTATGTCCCTAATTTTTTTTAAAATATTGTCTGTTGGAGTGGCATGACAAGGTTTTCAAAAGAAAAACTGTAATACCTACAACACTCAGTGAAGATAGTGAACTATTTGCCTCTTGCAAACATTTATAAAACCGAGTGTTGATATTTGATCACACACTTCCCTGGAAGCATGCCCATTGCATCACTGGAGTTATTATTCAAGAGCCATTATTGAAAAACCCTGAGAAAAGCTTCCTAGGGTAATCTCATCTTTAGGCTAGTCATCTCTGTACAACCCTTAGAATATTAAAGCTAATTAAAAGATTAGCATGTGAAGGGACCCTAAGACTATTTGATTCTGCTGTTGACCACACTGTGAGACTTTCTTCAGAGACCATCCCACAGGCTAGCAGAACAGATGCCCAGTCCTGTTCAGTCACCACAGTTCCTACCACAGCTTTCTCTGTTACCTTTGTAGGCCTGGCTTCTCTCAGAGAACAGCATTGAACAGAAAGACAAAGAAAGAATCTGTGACTCTTGTTACTTGTGGGCAAGTAAACTAAAACTGGGAGAGGTCACCTGACTACTGCTTATCTAGTTCTAGGTTAGAGGCATAGAGTCCTCCGGTTCAGTGGGGCTAGACTAGATCACAGGGCGAGGACACAACATTACAGACTGCTTTCCAACTCTGATTTACGCAGATCCTCTTGCCAGCATCACCCACATCTGACCAATGGCCTCCTCACATTTCCCAATTTAAATCATGGATCCCTTTTGGAATGAGCCTCATGCCTGGATAGTCAAAACTGTGGGACCAGCATAGAAATACATGTGAAGAAACTGATTTCAGTAGGAGGGACAAGACATCAATATGGCTATTGTTTATTAATATTATTGTTATTATTAAAATTATTGTTATTAAAATTATTATTATTCAATAATGATAACATGTGTATTATTCATATTGTCCTTGACAATGGATTGTTAGAATGTACATGATGAACTCATTGGATTCCTGCCTATACACATCTTAACATACTAACTATGTGAACATCAAGAGTGTGTCTGAGCTCTGCACACTGCTCCATGACCACCCACCTATTCCTGAGTATACACAATTTCTCTCACAGAGTAGATTAAAAAGTGTTGAAACAGTGTCTTATGTTTCCTGAAACTTTGGTATTCCCCTTGTATCTAACAAAGAGACCTGTGTATGGCAAACAATCTGAAAATCGCTGGCTAGTGAAGCTAGAAATAAAACTAACACCCTTAACCTCAGGGCCCAGAGGCAAGGAGCAGAGAGTATAGAGATGCCATCAACAGCAGATAACCACGGGAGAGCTGCAGCCTTGCATGACCTCCCTGCTGTGCTTGCTGCTAATGATCAGATCTTCCTTCTGGAACTTTCTGTTCCCTTTGTTTTATGTATCATGGCTCTTTTCTCACCTCTTTGAACTTTGCTGCTAAGTGGCATTTTGTGCTTCTGCTGCCCCCACCCCCACCCCAAAGATTTAGATGTGTTTCCTACAATGTCTCGTAGTATTATTTCTTTCGTCCTCTCTGCATGAAATATTCCTCTCCCAAGATTCAGTTAAAATAAAACTTCCTGTTTAAAAGAATCCAGGTTGGAATTATTTGTTTCTTTCTTCTTTTAAAATTCATATGTAATGCATATATGTATATATATATATACACACACACACACATATATATTTAATTTTTCATGTGAAAAGTTTCCTTTGCCCTATTTTTTAATGCAACCCAGTTTCCTCTCTCATCAACTAATTTTGTCTGTTTGCTCCCAAAGATATTTATACATAAATAAGCAGAGGTAAGCATATTTTCCCTCTGCTTTAATGCAAATGATAGGATGTGATAAAGCATGTTCTATACATTGCCGTTTTCACCTAATTATACCTTTAAGAGAGGGCTGTATCCATATCATTTCCTGGCAGCCATGTAGTTCTCTTCTGAAGCATACATAATAGCATGTTGTATTTAATCACTGTGTTACTAATGCAACTCAAATGTTTTCTAAATTTTACTCTTATAAGCAATCATGAAATTAATAGCATTATACACATGCCACTTTGCAAACGTATAATAGTATGCCTCCAGGATAAATTGAAGTTCTTCTTTGAGAAGTATGACATTTTGATAAATTTTCAATTGTTCTCCACACATGAACCAATTTTTCAAGCTGTGTTGTTACCAAACTTGAGACTATATTAAGGTTCCAAAGCCAGTACTCAGAAAAGGACAGCAAATAGGAAGGAAATCTGTGCTACTCAAAGGCAAGCACCCTAGAGAAGAGAAGATAAGAAGCCTGCTCAACAAAGACAAGGTTAGAGAATTCACATACTTGAAGAAGTCAAGATTTCACCATGGGAACAAAGGCAATGCTGAGGAGTATGAAGGAGTATGCAGAGTGTGTCCTGCAGGCCTTCACACACTAGCATGAGAATAAGGAGGCTATTGCACACTCTGATGCTTCCTCAGAGTCCTGAGATCTCTGAGCAGGGCTGGGGAGAAAGAGGTCTGGTAAAGAGCAGGGAAATTGGTTGTGGGGCGTCTCTGAGACAAGCTGAAGACCTGGGGCAGAGGAGGTTCCTGAGGTATGGGGATGACCATAGATGAGTCTCTTAGAAGTGGGGGATATGGATCCTGAAGTGGCCACCTCTGGTAGCCAGGCAGGACTTTCAGTGAAGGAAAAGGGAACATCAACCCCCCCACAAAACTGTTGACCCAAAATCTGTCCTGCATACCGGATGCACAGGGGTAACGATGAAGCAGTCATTGAAGGAACTGCCAACCAATGACTAGTCAACTTGAGATCCACCCCAAGGGAGAGAGCCAACCGCTGACACTATAAACCATACTTTGATATGCTTGCAGAGCCTAGAGTATCCGTCATTTGAGGGGCTTCATCCAGCCTCAGAAGGAAACAGATGCAGAGATCCACAGCCAAACATCTTGCAGAGTTTGAGAGTCTTGTGGAAGAAGAGAGGGAAGGACTGATTGATGGACATTGAGGGATGGTTCAAGGACACCATAAAAAGACCCACAGAGTCAACTAACCTGGGCCCGTGGGGGCTCACAGAGACTGAATTGCCATCCAAAGAGGCTGCATAGGCTGAACCTAGATCCCCTACACGCAAGTAACAGATGTGCAGCTTGGTTTCCATGTGGGTTCCCCAACAATCAGAGCAGGGGGCGGGTTTTGTCTGGCCTCAGTGGAAGAGGATGCACTTAGCCCTGATGAAACTTGATATGCCAGGACACAGGTTGGTACTCAGTGGAGAGTGGGGGTGTGACTGAGGGGGACAAGAGGGAGAGGGTCTTTGATCGAGGTGTAAAATGAATAAATAAATCAATAAATAAATAAATGGAAAAAAGAGAAAGGTTAGGTAGAAATTAGCAGTTCTCTGTTTGGCTTTGTTTTCCTTGTTTGTTTCTAGTATGGTTTGGGGTTGTTTGTTTGTTTGTTTGTTTGTGTGACAAGGTCACTGCTACACAGCCTAGGCCTTAGATATGTCTGTCTCTTTCCACACTGGGACTAACATCTTAACCAATTTAGCACAGACTTCAGAACACTGGCAAAAGCCAATGAACACTCCACAAAAGGATGTACTCTGCTAAGGTAAGAGGAGAGCTTATTTTTTTCCCACATTCATGGCCACACAATTCATCAAACGGAAATCTTTCTTTGTCAATCTAAATAGGGAAGAAATTCATGTAATTTTCCTTTTCTTGAAGACTGTTAGGACTGGGTTAAGAGTCATTCTCATATTTTAGGAGTTATGCATGTCTCCTTTTAGTGAGCTATGCGTTTTATCATCACTTCGGTTCTGTGAGATAATTAGTCCCGTGCATTTAAGAATGATCTTTCCAGATGGGGAGTTAGATTTTGCTGCTACTGTTGAGATAAGAACAGCAGGTTTCTTCCTGTGTGCTTTTGGATCTGGGATTCCCCTTACTGTAAGCATCCTCATTCTCTAGTTGTGTCAGAGGGTGGAGTTAGTTTTCTATGTCCTTTGTGTTTCTAAACTGGAACTCTGTGTACCAAATGATGGATGCGAAAGGGAAACAAATGCATTGAGTTCTATTAGTTCCTGTATTTTCTTAGGGCCTTAGGAGAATCCAGGAAGTGAGGCTAGACTCTATATTCAATCTCAAAGAAAACATTTAAACATCAGTCTGCCATGGCATTGTTCTATGAAACAAAGAAAGGGTTGAGGGAAGTGTGAGGAAGGATTAGAAGACCAGAACATCCCCACCTTAGACAAAGACAGGCTCCTTTCCACAGACCCAAGAGAGTCCCTTCTCCAGTTCCTCATCTTCTGCAGAGGCTTCAGAGATCAGTAACTTAAAAAGCAGAAAGTTCCAGTGTAGAGACATGGCTCAGTCAGCAAATGCTATGGTGCAAGCATGAACTCCTGAGTTTGGATTCCCCTACCCCTATGTAAAAGTCAGATGTGGTAGCTCACACCTATAACCACAACACTGAGGACACAGACAAGGGAGGATCCTCAGGGTTTGCTGGTCAGCCACTCTAGATGAATTGGAGAGAGAGAGAGCTCCTGGTTTACTGAAAGACTCGGTTTCAGAGTAACAATAATGAGGATGGTGGTTGTGGTGGTGGTAGTGATAATGGTGATGGTGGTGGTGATGTAGAAAAAAAATTAAAGAAGAAAGATGTCATCAGTCATCAACCACTGACCCCCACATGCACACACATGTACATGCACCTGCACTCACAGGAACACACAGCCACAAAAACACACCCAATGGAAATTTCATTTATAGGCTTCTCTTAAAAATAATTACCTTTCCATTTATGCTAAAATTGTGGTTGTTTCTCAAAATAATCAATATGCCTTAGAGGTATATTTTAGAATGGCGTCTTCTGTTATTCTTTGGGGTATAATGTATCATGAGTTCTACCATGACCTATGAACCATTATTTTATTACAGAGCTTATCACAGGATGTCATATTGTCAATGGATTTTCTCTTCTGCTTTGAATAAGTCAAGAAATAGTATCATCTTGCACAGCTCTTTATGCCATTTATTTGTTTGTTTGTTTATTTATTTATTTATTTTGGTTTATGACATCTTTTTTATTTTTTATTAGATATTTTCTTAATTTACATTTCAAATGCTATCCCAAAAGTTTCCTATGCCCTCCCCCTGACCTGCTCCCCTACCTACCCACTCCCACTTCTTAGACCTGGCATTTCCCTGTACTGGGGCATATAAAGTTTGCAATACCAAGGGGCCTCTCTTCCCAATCATGACCGACTAAGCCAACTTCTGCTACATATGCAGCTAGAGACACGAGCTCTGGGGGTTCTGGTTAGGTCATATTGTTGTTCCTCTTATAGGGTTGCAGACCTCTTCAGCTCCTTGGGTACTTTCTCTAGATCCTTAATTGGGGGCCTTGTGTTCCATCCTATAGATGACTGTGAGCATCCACTTCTGTATTTGCCAGGCACTGACATAGCCTCATAGAAGACAGCTATATCAAGATCCCATCAGCAGACTCTTGCTGGCATATGCAATAGTGTCTGGGTTTGGTGGCTGATTATGGGATGGATCCCTTGGTGGGAGAGTCTCTGAATAGTCCATCCTTTCGTTTTAGCTCCAAACTTTGTCTCTGTAACTCCTTTCATAGGTATTTTGTTCCCTATTTTAAGGAGGAATGAAGTATCCACACACTGGACTTCCTTCTTCTTGATTTTTCTTGAATTTTGCAAATTTTATATTGGGTATTCTTAGATTCTGTGCTAATATCCACTTATCAGTGAGTGTATATCTAGAGATTCTTTTGTGATTGGGTTACCTCACTCAGGATAATATCCTCCAGATCGATCCATTTTCCTAAGAATTTCATAAATTCATTGTTTTTAATTGCTGAGAAGTACTCCATTGTGTAAATGTACCACATTTTCTGTATCCATTCCTGTGTTGAGGGACATCTGGGTTCTTTCCAGCTTCAGGTTATTATAAATAAGGATGCTATGAACATAGTGGAGAATGTGTTCTTATTACCAGTTGGAACATCTTCTGGATATATGCCCAGGAGAGGTATTGTGGGATCCTCTGGTAGTACTATGTCCAATTTTCTGAGAAACCTCCAGACTGGTTTCCAGAGTGGTTGTACAAGCTTGTAATCCCACCAACAATGGAGGAGTGTTCCTCTTTCTCCACATCCTGCCCAGCATCTGCTGTCACCTGAATTTTGGATCCTAGCCATTCTGACTGGTGTGAGGTGGAACCTCAGGGTTGTTTTGATTTGCATTTCCCTGATGATTAAGGATGTTGAACATTTTTTCAGGTGCTTCTCAGCCATTCGGTATTCCTTAGTTGAGAATTCTTTGTACCCCATTTTTAATGGGGTTATTTGATTTTTCTGGAGTCCAGCTTCTTGAGCTCTTAGTATATATTGGATATTAGTCCCCTATCAGATTTAGGATTAGTAAAAATACTTTGCCAATCTTTTGGTGGCCTTTTGGTCTTATTGACAGTGTCTTTTGCCTTACAGAAGCTTTGCAATTTTATGAGGTCCCATTTGTCAATTCTCTTTTTTCCATTTTTTATTAGATATTTTCTTAATTTACATTTCAAATACTATCTAATAATCCACTATACCCTCCCCCACCCCCTGCCCTACTCCCCTACCCACCCACTCCCACTTCTTGGTCCTGGCATTCCCCTGTACTGGGGCATATAAAGTTTGCAAGACCAAGGGGCCTCTCTCCCCAATGATGGCTGACTAGGCCATCTTGTACTGCATATCCAATTTATAGATAGATAGATAGATAGATAGATAGATAGATAGATAGCTCAAGAAGGTGGATTCCAGAAAATCAAATAACCCCATTAAAAATGGGGTACAGAGCTAAACAAAGAATTCTCAACCGAGGAATACCGAATGGCTGAGAAGCACCTGAAAAAATGTTCAACATCCTTAATCATCAGGGAAATGCAAATCAAAACAACCCTAAGGTTCCACCTCACACCAGTCAGAATGGCTAGGATCCAAAATTCAGGTGACAGCAGATGCTGGGCAGGATGTGGAGAAAGAGGAACACTCCTCCATTGTTGGTGGGATTACAAGCTTGTACAACCACTCTGGAAACCAGTCTGGAGGTTTCTCGGAAAATTGGACATAGTACTACTAGAGGATCCCACAATACCTCTCCTGGGCATATATCCAGAAGATGTTCCAACTGGTAATAAGAACACATTCTCCACTATGTTCATAGCATCCTTATTTATAATAGCCTGAAGCTGGAAAGAACCCAGATGTCCCTCAACACAGGAATGGATACAGAAAATGTGGTACATTTACACAATGGAGTACTACTCAGCTATTAAAAACAATAAATTTATGAAATTCCTAGTCAATTATTGATCTTACAACACAAGCCATTGCTGTTCTGTTTAGGAATTTTTCCCCTGTGCCCGTATCTTTGAGGCTTTCCCCCCACTTTCTCCTCTATAAATTTCAGTGTCTCTGGTTGTATGTGGAGTTCTTTGATCCACTTAGACTTGAGCTTTGTACAAGGAGATTAGAATGGACCAATTTGCATTCTTCTACATGATAACCACCAGTTGTGCCAGCCCCATTTGTTGAAAATGCTGTTGTTTTTCCACTGGATGGTTTTAGCTCCCTTGTCAAAGAGCAAGTGACCATAGGTGTGTGGATTGATTTCTGGGTCTTCAGTTCTATTCCATTGATCTACATGTCTGTTGCTATACCAATACCATGCAGTTTTTATCACAATTGCTCTGTAGTACAGCTTAATGTCAGGCATGGTGATTCCACCAGAGGTTCTTTTATTGTTGAGAATAGTTTTTGCTATCCTAGGTTTTTTATTATTCCAAATAAATTTGCAAATTGCCCTTTCTAACTCAGTGAAGAATTGAGTTGGAATTTTGATGGGGATTGCATTGAATCTGCAGATGGCTTTCAGCAGGATAGCCATTTTGACTATATTAATCCTGCCAATCCATGAGCATGGGAGATCTTTCCATCTTCTGAGATCTTCAATTTCTTTCTTCAGAGACTTGAAGTTCTTGTCATATAGATCTTTCTCTTCCTTAGTTAGAATCACACCAAGGTATTTTATATTACTTGTGACTATTGTGAAAGGTATTGTTTCCCTAATTTCTTTCTCAGCACGTTTATCCTTTGTGTAGAGAAAGGCCATTAATTTGTTTGAGGTCTGGTGTTCAGACCTGCCTCTTAGCTAAAGATAAAGGCCTAATATAGGGCCTGTCCCAGAAGATGTGTTGTCTCTGCAGCCTGCCCACTTACCTGCACAGACTGGTCTCTGAGGGACCCAGGACCCAAGATGGCTTGCTCACCTGTTCCTGTAAGCAGAGCCCTCCCGGGAAGATACCTCTCCTCTGGTGGGGAAGGTGCCCGGATGTCTGGAGCCTGAAACGAGATCTGTCCCAGCAGCTGTGTTGCTTCTGCCTGTCCCAGAAGCTGTGTCACTTCTGCAGTCCGCACTTTCACCTGAGCAAACTGGTCTCTGAGGGACCTGGGACCCAAGATTTCTTTCTGTCTTTTGCACACTAACATGATGCCAGGTGTTAAAAATGACATTCTTTGAATGAATAATATTGTTTTCTTGTTTTTCTTATCTTACACTAGTACTATTTCAAGTACTAGTACTTGAAATTCTTCTGGAAGATTTATGATTAGAGTCTGGGTCCTGGCCACCCTTCCTCAATAGGCCAATTAAAGAGAATGAGTAACAGTTAATAAGCATGAAAGTGATTGATTCAATGGGATGGTTGGTTCAGTGTACTCATAAAGAGGAAGGAAACAAATACCAGAGTCTAGGGACTCCCAGCTCTATCTTGGGCACTAGAGTTGGGTTGAGGCTTAAGCTCTGTCCATCACATGTTCTCAGTTCCACTCCCTCCTTACAATGTGGTCTGACAAGTTGTTAGACCTGTGTGAAATAGCTTTCTGAAAGACAATTTTCCCCTTGAGCTGGCACCAGGGTCCCAATTTCTTAGACTCCATTATTTAAGTTTCTGGTAGCCAAGGGAATGAATAGAGGTGTCTCCTGTTTAGAATATCTTCATTACTGCTGGCATAGCTACAGAATAAGTCCATGGGTGCCAGCGTATCTCAAAGAAATTATAGCCCTGGCTTGTTAACATCTCACATTTCTTTCTCCTGGGACTCAGAAAAAACAACATCGTCAAACAATGATGCTTAGGTGTACTTTCCATGTGGTGCTAAAGGAAGGAAAACTCCTGAATTCATGTCCTGACTTCTTGATTCTCACATCTCTTTCTTCCCCAAACCATGACATGAACGTTTCTTCAAACTTAGTCCTTTATCTGTCTAAATACCAGGTGTCTTCTCTCCTTAGCCTCCTATAACGACCACTAGGTCCAGAAACTCTAAACTCCTCCTTCCTCTACAGATTTGGACTCTATATTTTCCAGTCTTATATTTTTTTCAGTCTCCTGTGCATAGACTCATGATATATTTATATTGTCTTTCACCTGTTAGTCTGTCGAGTGTCTGCTTTTTTCCAGAGAGAAGATGGAAGAAATTAAAATTCACTATAGCTCCATTTCACCCATTTTGAAGACATTTAAATGACAAATAATGTAGAAGAACAGAATATGATTGGGTGACCATGGGCCATCCTCTTTGGATTAAGGTGTTCTGAGTACTAAGCATGAACTCTATCCCTGAAGATTCACTTTTATCTCTGAGTAGCCCCCCCCATAAATACATAAGTAATAAATAGTAATAACTTTATCTTTGTCTTGCACTTATTAATCTTTATTTTGCTACAGGACATCCTTCCTGAGAATTCTGAAAGGACAGAGAGCTTTTCAGTTTCAAAATTGTTTCCATCTTGAAATAAGAGACTTTTTTTGACAGACTGATTTTTATCTACAGCATAAACCTTTAAATTTCTGCAAGAAAAGGGATATCGGGAATCTAAGTGTAGGGCTGTATAGGTAGGGGTATACAGGTATGGGGGCAGATCGTATCTGTGGAATATATAAGTGGGGGGGATATAGCTGTGTGAGGTCCATTGGTATGGAAGAGGTATATGCGTGTGTGAAAAAAATATATATACTTATGTGTATCTTCATGTGTATGGAATGGAGGTAGAAAAGGTAAATTCACATAAACCATTTAAAGCTTGCTTTCGTTTTTAGTCTATAAAAGAAAGTAAAGCCTTCAAAGAGACATTCAAGAGTTGGTGCAACATCCGTACATGAAAGCTATTTATATAGCTTTGAAGAAAGTCAGAGACCTACAGTCAGCATGCCTTTTGTGCACTCTTTGTTTCTCTTTTGTACATATTTTATAAAACATTTGTAGGATAGCTTTTAAAACAAAAAAGTAAACACTGAGTACCCTAGAACATTAGCCAATTATGCTATTACCTCTCAAGCGTTTCTGCTTAAAATGAGAACAAAGTGATTTCTTGGCTTTCCTAGATACACGCCTGGTCTGGATGATTATGGACTCCCAACTTATGTGTCCGTCATGATTTCCAGTCGTCTTTTTGCCTCGGGTCTTGTGGAGAAGCCAAGATGGCTTCTTTGCTTTGGTGTGTAGGCAGAGGCCTTAAGACCTCTGCCTACACACAATTGTGCAAAAGCAATGTGCCATGACTTACCTCCTTTTCCAGTTACTGATGATTGCTCAAAATGTAAACATTTTTCCTACAGTGTTCAATAGCAACCAAATGTGCCAGGGCAAGGACCACTTTTCAAGACAATAAAATAAAGCATATGGGAAGAAACTAAGAGCGCTTGTCAAAATTATTCCAGTGTGAAATTAGTTACATTCCATGAGAAAATATAATCATGCCAAGGGTTGCTTTCTTCAGTGACTCTCACATAAACTGCAGCTGGGAAACATTCCTAGTGTTCAGCTTCATAAGTCGTCAGTGCCATTGGCTACCTAGCCTCATTCATATTTGATTGTTTACAGTCCACTGCCATTTCTATACAGCCCTGGTGGATATTTCTTTGGTTCATTGAATAAAACATTCACATCACTCTGTGATTGTGTTGCGGTTGTCCCTGCTATAATTAACACAGCAACAGATTTAAAAAAAAAAATACTACTTAAAGCAACCGGTATCAAGTTCACTTCCAAACAGAATACACATCAAAAGAGATTATCCACCAGAGAGCTGCCAAATGTACTGTAAACGGGAAGCATTTCAGAGTCCCTCGAACACTTGGCTAGAATCTCGCTAAACCACCTCGCTGCTGTAGGCAGAGTGTGATACTCAGACATTTGTTTTAGCTTCTGTCTAGTTTCTGCCAGTGCAAAGGGGTTCAGTCGGGGTTTTAATGGTGTTGTCTACTTTCTTTGTCAAAAGTAATGTGTCTCTCTCTAAAAGACGTTTGAGACCTTTATAACCATGGCATTCCAAAGAGGACTGAGAGAATTCATCCTCTGTTTTCTTCTTCAAGAAGCCCTTCTCACGTTCCCAGAGCTGTTAGGACTGGGCTTAGGGTTAAGGTAGGGTTAGGGTTATCACCGTGGGAAGATAAAACAATGGCACCTCAACCCCCAGTTACAGTGAAACATCTATTACAGTGCAACACCTGTGCAGACAGACATATGTGCATGCTCACTGTAGTAAGAGAGAAGAGATGAGTTAAGGAGAGAGAGACTATTCTGACTGAATACCAGGAGCCTTCTTTCTTTATCCTCCTATAATCAGGAGACGAAGGGAAGGAAAGAGGGAGGGGAAGAGGGAGAGAGAGAAAGAAAGAAGAATACATATAGTAAACTCTACTGAAAAAACTCTATCAAAAATCATCTCTTATCAAATCAAATGCAATTTTCTCATTCTGTCAAATACCTCTATAGGATAAAGATATAATATCTTTCAACTCCATGTTTTACCAATTTCTTATATGTCTCTCATATTTCTAGTAAACAAAATTGCTCACAATTCCTGCCTCCCCTGGTACCTTCCAACTCTGTGACCCCGGTTTCTGGTTTAGCAGAGAACTGGACCCTGCACTCAGGTTGTCTGGACTTGGGGGTGTTAGATGGCTGGCCCCAATGGCATCAGGGGAGTAGAAATGAAGAAGTGTCCCTATAATCTAACCATATCCATATCAATGCACAGAGGTATGGAACTGATCTTCATGTCTCGCAAGTCAATGATGAAAGAAACTGTCAAGAATCTAACTGAGCAGTGCACTTCAACCAGTATTTTGAGAAACCCACAAGCAGCTATGGAGACAGGGCAGAAGTGTGGAACAATTAATTAGCAGGGTCTGAGGGTGTGCAGGAGAAGTGAAATGGCTCCTTACAGCAATTTTTCTGTGAATAAAAATGAAATCTAAGACAGGAGGAGACCAGAAGACAAACACACACTTATACTTGAAAAAAAATGTTTTCTGCAAGAAGTGCTTTCTTCTTCCAGGTCCTATTCTAGCAGTTTCTCCAGACCCCCTCGGGTACCAGTTCTTCCCAGAAATCATTATCTATCCATTCAGAAGAGCTCATGATTTTCCTCTTATGCATGCCACTAACAGTACTGTCTTGATGTCTTTCCTTAACACACAGTGAGTTACAGCCACTTGGCCCAGGCCTTCATCTATGGCTTTTTTTTTTTTTTACTACAAATCACGAATATACTATGTTAATATGACTGCAACAATTACATAGCGTGGCATATAACGGCCAGTCAACAAATATTGCCACTATGATTTTAACATCTGGAGAGAGCAACTATTTCTATTCTCTGTTGATCAGGGTGGGAAAAGGTGCCAAAGTCCAAATTCATCCTTTGGATGCTCTCCCAGTTAGTCTAACAATACTGTTAGACATAATTCAATATGTTCCACAGAGGTAACTCAATTTGTTCAGCTTATAGTGAATATTTACTTGAAATTCCCCCACTGACCTACTTGGTCATTGTGATAATTTATAATGATAAAATTGTCCATCATCATCTCAAGCCATGTAAGGATTGTTGGACACACAACAACACAGTAAAAACAAGAAAATAAATTTCACTTCCATTTTCTTTTTACGTGTTCTTGCCAAAACCAAAAGATCATCTTATCCCACCAAAAAATATTGACACCAAGAAAATTGGTTTTCCAGTTTGATTAAAATATAGCTTATTTTCATAGTTGATTTAACAATCTTTTCTCAGTATCTTAACTATGAATTAAATATACCATTCTGGAAGTATATAGTGGAATATGTAAGCAATCTAATTTCATGGTAGGATACACAGGAAAATCCTTCAGTGCTAGAGGTAAAATGTTTCTAGAATGTTCTCTGTTAACTATTAAGGAAACTAAGGGTGAGCTTTCAGCTAAATTTTTTGGATGTTGTGAAATATATTTTATGATTTGGTGTTAACTATTTTCCCCATTAATTTCCATTTCTTCAGTTTCTTAAATATTGTTATCCTACAAGCTTAAACACTTAAATGATAAGCATATAATGAATAAAATTATAAAATTCTTAGTTCTACTTCTATACTCTAAAGTCAAATATTTTGCATAGAAATAAAATACTATCCAAAGAAGAAAATAATGATAGCTTTTGTTTCTTGAAAGTAAATGATTTCAAAACTAAATTAGGATTCAAGAAAAAATATATACTGATAGATCCCTTGTTTTATTCTTTAGCATAAAAGCAAGCCATTTACTTTCTTTTACCTCTGATTTTCTTTTCTAAAAGGTGTGGTAAATAAAACTCTCCTCTGTCATAAACTACAAAGGTATGGAAGCCTGTTTTTCAAATGCCTCTTAATATTTACAGAGCAATAAGAGTATAAAAATGCAGAGTGCTCCTATTCATTAAGGATGCTACTCTCCAAGGCCATGGGAATGCATCAAGAAAATAAACCACAAACATGATTCATTATGGGCCATTCAGTGCTCAGCAGACTTGCCTTGAAAACCCACTTTAAAATGCATAGATCTTCAATTAAAATACATTGGAAACTCAGAGTTTGAAGCTCCAAATTATTGAAACATTTCAACCTGTTTTCTTTTTGCCAGGGATTATGAGACACATATTCACATACATTATTTTGTTTTTATATTTGCATATTTTCATTTCTAATGAAAGTGTATCAAAATTAGCATTTTAGCTGAAAATGGGAGTTAAAGGGTTTATACTAAATAAGAAATTTCAGGAACTTGAAGTCCCTCCTCTTTTTTCCATGAAGCTGTTTAAGCAGTGAAGTTAGCCAGTGTTACTAATGACTCATATGAATCCACTTGCTGTCTGATCAGAGAGGACACTGAAACTATTCCTGAAGTGTCATCAGGAAAGACTCACCTCAAAAAGTCTCCAGTACCCCTATTCTCTACTGCCTTTGTGGAAAAGGAAGAGGTTGACATTCTACTAATGTAGAACACACAGGGCACAATTATCTAGAAAGGGAGTCATATCCTTTCGTGATGGGATGCAAAGACTCCCAGAATAGGAGCTTCTTTATAAAACCTGGGACTCAGGATGATGCATCTGCCATTAAACTTGAAGATCTATTTCACAGTCCTTCTCTCTGCCTTCTGATGGTGAATCTCACGAGCCCAGCAATTACAAGAACTGGAAACCTGCAGACTCAGACTTCTGTTAAGTCGACTTGCACTTCAGCACAAGAAGTTATTTCCTACCTTGAGATTTTATTAAATACTTTGGAATTTTTCTGCTCAATTAGCCTTCTGGACAAAGAGAGAGAAACAAACAGGAACACCAGTTAGGAGACACAAATTTCAGGACTCAACTCTCTCTCTCTCTCTCTCTCTCTCTCTCTCTTTCTCTCTCTCTTTCTCTCTCTCTCTCTCTCTCTCTCTCTCTCTCTCTCTCTCTCTCTCTCTCAGTAGTTATTTTTATGTGAATGAGTGTTTTGTGAGCTTGCATACATGCATGTGTATCACATATGTGCCTGGCATCCACAGAGGTTAAAAAGAGCATTGATCCTCTGGAAATGAAGTTTCAGATGGTCAGGAACCTCCCTGTGGGTACTGGGAACTGAATCTGGATCTTTTGCAAGGGTATAAGTTCTCTTATCCATCGAGCTGTCACTCTAACCTTCTGGTTCTTTGTTTTTAATTAAAGTTGATAACTTCACCTGTGCTCAGAGTAAAGGCAGAGAAGACATTTTTAAATATCAAAGTTAGAACTTATGACATGGAGGAATTAATTGTGATTGCTCATTAAAACAATTATTCAAGAAATGAACTCATCCACCCCATGGGTCCATTTCTAACAGCAAATGTATTCTTCACACTGTTGCCAACCCGAGAGCTTGCAGAGTTGTGTTCTCATGTCAGCTCTGTGGTGCCGCTGGTTTGTGTCCTAGGTTCAAAACTCAAGATCTCACACAGTGTGTGGACCATGCCAATGTCCTCACACTCTTCCCTACTTTCTGGGTTTAATCTTTTATTTATATTCTCCTTGGTTGCTAAATATTAAGTATACCACATGACAATATTTGGTCAATGACAGACCATAAATACTATACTATCTGCATAGCATTATAATTAAAGCGGAATCTCTATTACTTGATGGCATTAGACACATTGCAACACAATACATTCCTTGGATCTGGAGTGATGTAGAAGTGAACTAACTCCCTGCACCAGAGGATGCATAAGAACACGGTACTACAATTATATACAACGTTGCCCAATAACAGCAACAAAGAATTGTGCTTGTGGATTATGTGTGTTCAATAACTATATTGTTTATCATCATTTCAGAATGCACTGTTTCTTCACAAACAAAAAGTAGACTATAAGACAACCTTAGCTCCTGTGGGTTCATGAGTGCAATGGCCATGCTAGAAAACAGCAAATAAAGCTATTTGTGCATCTAATAACCTTCTTTCGGCCTTCTAAAAATGTTCACTAAGCCACTAATAGTACATGTAGCAATGTGATATATTTTATCACAAAAATATTAAGAGAATTTAATGTATGTTTTTGAGGATCTTAGAGTTTTTCTAAAATCTCCAGTGAAAGCAACATAACAGGTAATAGGTTGTAAATGGAGAAGAGATGAATGTCTTTGAAGAGGTGTGTGGGCAAAGGGCTACCAAGGAAGAATCTGTTTCTTCTGTTTGTGAAAAGGGTAATGCTGGAAGGAGGTCATAAATTATCTTTGTACAGCACTTACATGTGGGGATTATCCAGAGAAGTTCAAATAGGTACCTAAGAAATACCTACACACCCATGTTTTTCATTCGCAAAATCTAAGGTCAGGAAGTGACCTATATGGCCACAGATAGATGGGCAGACACAGAAATGGGCTCTGTGTACATGGAGAAACCCTATTTACCCTCTTTGGCCTTAAAGGAAAAAGAAATTGAATCCTATGAGATGCCATAGATAGACCTAGAAAATTTTGTTCAAAAGGAAATAAATAAAGCAAGTAAGAAAATATCAGTTGATCTCTTAGGTGGAAATCTATAATGTTGATCTCAAAGGTATAGATTAGAAGGTTACCAGAGTCTGGCACTGGAGTGGGATGGAGAAAAAGAGAATTTAACCAAAAAAGCATAAAATCTAAGCTATCCGACAAGGATAATTATTAGTGGCCTATTGTCCTACATGACTACTACAGAATCACTACACGATAATATACATTTCAAAGTGCTAAGAGAGTAGAATTTTAGCATTCACCAATAATAAATAAATACACGATGGGTCTTCGGGTGATAAGTGTGTTATTTGGTCTTTAGGTTATTTTTCTTTAGAAAGCATACACATAAATCAAAGCATCTCATTACCATCCATAAACATACATAAATGTTATTTATTGATTTAAAAACAAATTTTCAAAACTGCAATTATGAGAACTAATGTGTCAATTTATATGGGAACTAAGATGTGGGATATAGTAAATCATTTCCGCTCCTCCCCGAGAGCTGGCACAGTGACATTTAGAGTTCTTATTTCCACCCTGTACTCTTTCACTGCTCACACACTTTATTTCATGACCATGGTCGGTCAGAGCCCTGGTCATCATGGGATATTATCCCAAACTTTTTTATTTCTCTACAGTGAATGGCAGAGCCTCTCTGAACATTCTTTCTTGTGGGTCATATTTCCCTATTATTGTATCATTCTTCAGTCTCGCCTAGGGCCATTTGTAAGTTCAGTGAAATGAGTGCTCTCAAGACAGCAGAAGAATCAGACATGGCCCATCCAAGTTGGCTTCTCTTATTCTCTATGACTGTCTGGTTGAAATGAAGATTCACCAAGATAGCAGCCTGCTTCTTTAGCTCGAGGGAATACAGTGTTCTTTCTCTCCCTGTGCTTGTCCTGTCTGCAAAGCAGCCAAATTCTTGGAACCTGCCTTCACCGAAGTTATAACCATGCAGTTGTCGATCTTCTCCCCATAAACCCTTGGTTCTCAACCTTCCTAATGCTGAGACCTTTTAATATAGCTCCTCATATTGTGGTGACCTCCCCATCAACCATAAAAATACTTCATTACTACTTCATAGCTGTACTTTTACTATTGCTATGGATCATAGTGTAAACACCTGATATGCAGAATAGCTGACAACCCACAGGTTGAAACCACTGCCCCAGACAGACCTGAGGAGCCCAAGTTACTTGATGGATATAAGAATGTGTATATGTCAAGGCACCATGCAGAATGACACCACCTCTGTTGTGGAGATCTTCAGCAATCAAAATCAGGAGAAATCAAGCAAAGCTTCAAGGTGGCCACCTGGGACAGACAAATCTGTGGGTAGCGCGTATTCATCACTCTCTCCCTCTCAGCTATCTCTCTCTTCAATAACAGCGCCCTACAAATCAATGCTGTATGTAAGACACTGCTTACATTTTCATTTGCTCAAACACTCCTTGTTTCCAACCTAAGAAACAGGATGGTAGGTAGACCACTAACCTCCTGGACTGTGGACTCTACCACCTTCCATAGGGCTGAAAGTCTGGCAGTTACTTACTACCTCTATCGTCTTCCAGGAATTCAGGGAACAAACATCCCACTACTCAGTAAGAAAGGCAATTTTCCTGTGATTTCAAATGTATGAAAAACAAAATCTTTCTTGCAGCATTGGCAGTAAACTGTACAAACAATAAATTGTTCTGAAGATTGATTATGCTCCCAAGTGTTCCCATGACCATTAATCAACGACATCAGCAACTTACTACATTACCTGTCATAAGCAAGCAAGAGCAAAAAAAAAAAAAAATCAACAAACGCAGCTAAATTTGCTTGTAATTTGTTCAGGCAGAGTTAGGAGTCCCCCGAAAATGGAAAGCAAAGCAGGTCCTAGGTGGAACAGAAAATCCGGCATCCCCATTCTTATTAAGGCACCAGCAGATTTTGATTTTAATTTTTAAATTTTATGATAGACATTGACTCATAATATGATCCAATTTTAAAAGATGTAAGTTTTATTATATAAAATCGTAGCCTGCGGCTGCAATCACTCTCCACTCTTGTGACTCGTCTTTGAAAACCTACTTTGTTTCTCTATTTTTCTACACCACTTTTCTGGTTGCAGGGAAATTTAAGCAGAGTGTACCTAGTCTCTTTAGCAAGCTTTTCAATCATTACAAAGTTGGTGTGAGGGAAAGCTGGAATATAGCATGAGGAAACAAAGTGTTTCAGTGAAGTCAGATAAAGCTGTAGTCTCTCTAATGCCGGCGGTGGTCAGTGCCCTCTGCTGCCTGCCTGCACAGTTTCCTGGACTTTCTAGGTAAAGTTCAATAATAATGAGTAGTCTTTCATTGTAAGGGCGAAGTACGTTGTACTTTGTCATGTCTGTCTCATAGCATGGTCTCTAGGGAGGCAAGAAGCTATCCAGCTTCTGGGGATGGAGCCATGAAAACGAGACTTGCTAAAATAAATGTCAATAAGGCCATTTGTAAGATCAAAATGCTTTAAAGTGTGAAACCTGTCCAATGGTTTAAGTTGAAGGTGCCTCTCCAGAAGAAATAAAGCTCAGAGAAAAGAAACTTTGGCTAATTCCTTTTTTTAGTAGACTTAGCCAGTTGCTTTTTTTTTCTTTCTAATAAAGAGATGGACATAGGAAATACAAGTCTTTAAATTAACTTTTAATAATTACTTAGCAATAATTAAAATAAAACCATGGTGAAATGTGACATGTCATTTGAGTCGTTCACTAGGGTCCCATTTTTTCCCCACCATCTTTGTCCTGATTTCTCAGGGTAAGAGAAAATTTGTGATATGCCCACACACAGGTTATATGCCCTTGCTTCTGGTTCTATACATACATGGATTCCTTGCTGTATAGGATACCACCTGTCCTTTCATGACTTTTCCCATACTAATTCTCTGATCCCAACACCTCTTTCCAGACTTTGACTTTCACGGTGGCCTCGTATTTATCATAGTCTAATTTCATTCAGACATTCTCTTTGATTCCTGCAGAATTATAGTGTCTCTTCTGCTAGAACCTGCTAGATGTAATGGCTATAGTAGGTTGGCTGTCAATTAGTTTCAATCTATGGAGCTACACTTTGGTCTGAATTCCTACGATCTACCAGATAAACACAGCAAGGCTGCCCATCATCTATCTTTTCTTCCCCAGGAAGAAGGCCAGTCTCAAAGCCTGCCTTCTGGGGGGTGGGAGTGAGGGTGGGGTACATAAGAGATCTTTATCCTGTCAGTAAGAAAATAGAATTTCAGGAGAAAGAGACATTTGTGGGCAGCTCTCCCTCTAAGATAAAACTGTTGCCAGTGAGTGCAACAAGGAGAGAGAATGGTTGGCAAGAAAAGTTCCAGTAACTGCCCAGGGTTCAGCAGAGTTTTTCAAACTCTATCTTTTTCTCCTGGGAAAATTTATCTTAAAACACAGAAAATAATAGAAAACTGCGCAGTAGGAAGGAGAGAAAGATCTCGCTACACATATAAGTATACATATGGACTAGTTAATGATAAAATGTGAGATGTATTTAGATGATCCAAAAGTTAAGTAACACTGGAAGCATGCTCACTACTGAATCCAGGGAAGATGTGAACAGGAATTCCCGAGTAAGGCATGCTCAGACCACATTGTCTAGTTTCCCTACTTCAAAATGGTACTGCCACATCAAATGCTCACATGTAAACACTTACATTCAAACAATTGTCAACACTCATCTGAACTCCTTTTCATTCTCCCTTACCTTTGTAAATCACATTTATCTCATAACGTTAAAACTCAAGCCAGATGAAATCTCTTGACAAAAGAATCGAACAACTGCAAATTGATCTCTTAAGTGGATCAATAGAAACTTAACTGAAATGGATTGGGGATTTTATCAAACTTGATGTAGTAGAACACTAATAAAATCACTTCCAATTCACACTTATGGAGTTAAATTCTCAGCAGAAATTGATCTGATTACCAAGGATGAATGGTCACCTTTAATAATGGATTAAGGTGGTAAAGAATTCCTTCTCTGCACACAAATGCTTTCTCCTTTTAAACTCATGAAGACAGCTTTCACTTTTCTACTTCCAGAAAACTGTATTCACTTCTTACATGGTCAGGTTCCAATTCGGTATTGTTTCAATGTCTCTATTTTTAAAATTTGACTTAACTTGGAAATGTTTTCAAGAGCGAATTTTGTAGCAGCCAAAGAAGTTGTGAGATTCATATTCTTGTAGGGCACCATGTTATCCCTAAAAGCTATGTGTAAAATAATACAAATAATATTTTTTTTAAAAATTAGTGTAGCAGAAGACTGCCTGCTCTAAGTGCTTACTTGGACTATTTTATGTTTATTAATTTGATAATCAATTCTGTATCTTTTAATGTTATATATTATAATGTATTAGTATTCCCCAAAGATTTTGCACATGAAAATTCCTGATCATTTTGACACTGTATTAAAGATTTAACACAATGATGTATACAGGACTGTCTTTCTTCAAGAGAAAAAAAACCTCTATGTGCTTCCTCTCCACTAGAAATATTAGAAGATTCCATCTCTTCAAAATTAAACAACTGTATCAAGTGATGACTTCAGGAAGTGCGAGCATGCTTCACTTCAACAACAAGAGTGTTTCTATGGAGGGCTCAGATCCTGGGATACCTTGTTGACCCTGGGCTAGTGAATGCATTTCCAAGAAATCCATTGAGGGACTCCCCCCAATACACCCCCCAACCCCCGGGGCACAGGATCATGCTCTTTGCTCTGATGTTGCTCTTTAAGCCTTTGTTTTTCTCTGTCTCATAATCTTAGTTAGGGAAATAGACCCCATAGTTGAAGATTCCTCTGTCCAAGAAATAAACAGTCAAGGCTGAAACCAGTGTTTGTCCCCAAAACAAGGCCCTCTAAATCAAGAGGCAGCATGCACAGGGAATCATGAGTCTGCATCAGATGTTGTCCTAAAGCTGAAAGGAGATTTGGATACATGCCTCCATTCCTAATGCAGAAGCAATCTCCAACAGATAACCACTTGAAAATGCAAAGTTATTCTTCTCCAAGGGAGTCTCACGGGGGGGGGGGAAGGGGTGAAGGGGGTGCAAATCAATCTTAAGAGTAGGCTGCATGCCCAGCAGTAGATCTCCAACCGAAACCAAACTCAAGACCACCTTCTTTTTGTTAAGTTTCAAACCAAGGGAAAGCTGCGGACCTCTATTCAAGCAGACCAGGACTCCAGGCTCTCCCAGCATCCCCCAGTCCCCACCTGTAGCAGGGTATGGCTGGCATTCCTGGCCCTCTACCCTGAACTCTCCAGCCCAGGGGCTGGGCTGTCCTTGCACCACAGGATCTTGGCTATACAATCCAAACATTTTGGTTAGCACCTCTGTGTCTTTCTTTTCTCATTTTTCTACCTTTGGCTTCCTGGCTACTGAAAGTGGTTCCCCTCTCTCCCCTATTGTTCAGGGTCATGACCAATCTGGGATCTCTCAGATGTGTCTACCTCTGGCCAATGCTCTCCTATATATCTGCAATGAACTTTCTCCTCCACCATACCTAAGAGCAATCATGTCATTTCCTTTCCTTTTTATTTCCTTTTTTTTTTTTTTAATCACCTTGTCTTATAATCTTGTGCCAGGGCCTTTTGTTTTCTTTTTTTTAAGTATATATATGCTTCTATATTGGTGTTTTTATGAGATTCCTGATTGTGTGAACAAGTGGGTCTTTGTATCTATATCTGTTTTTTATGCCTTTTCTTTGGTTCCTTTTCTGTTTGTTGTTTTCTCCTATTCCAAAGATTTTTTTCATATCTTATTATATTTTTATTATTATCCTTTAGAAGCCTGTTTGTTTTCTATGGTTAGAAAGGGTGGATCTGAATAGGAAAAGTGGAGAAGGACTGTGAAGAATAGGAAGAAGGGATATTGTAATAAGAATATATTTTATAAAAGATATTTTTTCAATAAAAAGGAAACAAAACTAAAGTCTCATGTTTATACAATCTGCTTATTGTCAGTTGTGTTTTGAATTAGGAATATTTGAATAGTGTACCTCAGCCAACAAAGAGCAGGTTAGACCATGCAGATACTTTTTATCTCCCCAGAGACAGTGTTTCTCTATGTAGCCCTGGCTATTCTGGAACTCACTCTGTAGATCAGATTAGCATTGTACCTCAGTTATCCATCTGCCTCTGCTTCATGAGTGGCTGGATTAAAGGTGTATACCACTACTACCCAGCTTTTCCCTGCTAGGTTTTCTGTCTAAAGGTCTGGACTATATCTAAATGTTCCCTATTCTTTCAGCTTAGGGTAACTAAGAGTTAGGAATACTTCACTGTAATGTACTCTTTAGAAATGCCAACAGTATTTTCCCATGGATTAATTTCTCTGTTCTTCCTCTCCCAGCACAATAGAATTGATTGATCTAGCATAGATTCTGAATAATATGACTCTCATTCATATGAGAGACAGACATTTGCTATTATAATTCAGTATGATTTGGGGGGGAAATCATTCACCTGCAGTGTGGCAGAACCTATTCTGACAAATCTACACACTGTGCCAAAGCTTTCAGCAGCTCATGCATGGTGAAACAAGTGATTCCAACAAGAAATACCTCCTGGAGCTGTAAGGACCACATCCTGAAAGAGACTTTAGGGAGGTGCTTTTCTATGGAGATTGAAGACCGAATATCAAGAGGTTATAATACATAAACTCGGGGTGTTTTTTCTTATCTGATTTATGTTTTCAACATTTTGTAAGTTATTATTTTAATAACTTTTTATCAATTTATTATTGCTTATTATTTATTATTGCATCATTGGGAATTGTTTTAACTCCTGTTTATCCCTGCCAATGAAACTGAAGGAAAATTTATCTTCACTATGAAACCAGGTTTTCAATGCATAGTCTTAAAAACTTGTTTATAAATTTTGCTGTTTAAAAATATTTTTTGAATCATCCTTTGCACTAGCTTAAAGCTAGATTATTTTCTGTTGTTTTCATTCAATATTCACTATGGTAAATTGTACATAGATGTAATTATTATACTAGCCAACTGGAAATGTCTCATAAATATGTTTTCTCTGACTCTTAAAGAGATAACTTACAGAAAGAAGATAGAATAATTGTTGAACAACAGTTGCATGATTGTTTACATTCTGTCTGTAAGAAATCTAGATCTAGCATCTGGACGTAGTTTTACTCCATGTTTAACATACATAGCCAAACTGTCTTCCATGATCATCACTAAACAATGGAAAAAAAAGTTAAGAGCCAATATATTAACATATTTAGATTCATTTTTTTTGTCCTTCACATCCAAGAAATAAAATTATTATGTGCAATATAATTTTATAAGACAAGATTATGGCTGACTTTCTTAGTCACTTTTCTGTTGCTATAAGGAGACAACATAACCAAGGAAACTCTTAATAGAGAAAATATTTCATTTAGGTCTTGATTACAGTTTCAGAGGCTTTAGTTGAATACCATCAAGGCATGAATTATGGTGACAGACATGGCTGTGCTGGAGGAGTAGTTAAGTATTTCATCCTGATCCATAAGCAAACGGAGAATGGCCCTGGCATGGGCTTTTGAAACCTCAAAGGCCACCCCACAATGACATACTACTTCCAACAAGGCCTCACATCCTAATCCTTCTACTCTTATGAAAGAGGTCCACTCTGGTGACTAAACATTTGAATGTATGAGCTTACATGGACCATTCTCACTCAAGCCCCACATTGACCTAATTGTGAAAAAGACTGGGAATAAAAGAAAGACAAACAAAACACACACAATTCATCTATAAATGATAAATGTTCATGCATATCATCTAGATAATGATTACAATGGGCAAAGGGAGAAATATTAACATCCTTCAAACAGTCTTCTCTGCAATATACCTAAACTCCAAATTTGCAAATGTTGTATGTGTATAAAGCTGGGTAGTAGCTGAGAAAATAGATAAATTTTTGACTTGTCCAATAAGACACAAGGTAAAAGGATTCTCTAGAGAAAGAGAGCAATTGGAGAGACTTGGGGTGGGTCGGGGAGCAGGGTGGGGGATGGGGGAGGGTTAAGGGGATTTTGGGGAGAACATGTGAAATGTAAATGAAGAAAATATCTAATAAAAATGGAAAAAAGGGGGGAGGCTCTCAAATCAAGATGGTGAGAAAAAAAATCAGACATGGGAATTGAAATGTGTGTATTTGTTTATGTGTTTCTAAGTGCAGAGGTAATGTCCTACACTTACCAAGCCAGTTAGCACAGTACTAATACCATTAATTAAATTGTTCCATTCTGTGATTTAAACTTCCAAGAGAAGAGAAAAGCAGAGGAGAAATGGAAAATGTTTTACCAAGACAGTAAAGTAGAGAAAATAAATGCATACAGAATAACATGCTTTAACTCATTTGGAGTAAGTGCTGGCCATTAAATATAGTCAAAACAGATACTGTGCTGTGAATTACAAGGCTGTAAACATTCCTTTAACTGGCATTTGACTTGTTAGAGTATAATGGTGGGTGGAGACAAGTATCACAATAAATAATAGAAGACAAATGCTAGGCCTGTCGGCAAGGATTTCTTATGTGTTATTTTCACTTAAACATTGAAGGAAATAAGAAAGGCTTAAATAGAGCAAAAGTCAACTTAATGAAGTCTTTATACAGCTCAGCAAAACTGAATCTAAACCATTTTCCAGACAAGACGCCCTGGCATTTAAGTCAAATCTCAGCCCTGATTTCCTGGGATTAAAACATAGTAAAATATCCTGGAATTGTATTTGTTAGGTTTATTAATGGGTCAAAATCTTCATGCCAGGAGCTTTTTACGTTTTTTCTCAATGTCATGGTTGTCTGCTCCTTCACATTGATTGGGTTTGCTCTGTAGTGAAGATATGCTGGGGATTAATGCTGACTTAGTCACGCCGGAGGTTTGAGTACAGCGATAAATCTAAAGCAAAGAAATACTGTGAACTCACAAAGGTTAAGAGGCCTTTAGTCAAGCTAACCCACCTTTTAGCTTCTAAAGATGAAGCTATTTGAATTGGGATTGATCCAAATTTATGCTGTCATTGTAAAATCAAAACATGTCAAAGATGGCCTTGAATTAATTTCTAGAGAGCAGTTATTGTCTGTGAAGGAACATGCTTCAAGAAACTCAGTTGTAATGGATTAATACATTGCACCATTTCACTACAGTACTGCCTTATGTCACCCTAAGAACACAAAAATTTCAGTGCATCTTCCCTGTACATACATGGCTTGAGTTGCAAATCCTGTAATAACTAGATAAACCCACCATTGTTATAATTCTAAAGACCTGCTATCTCTTGGTGCCATCAATACTTGCAGATTCATTTAAAAGAGAAACTGTTTCTTTAGCAGGAAATGAACACACAGACACCTCTGCCTATTCTCTAGTTCTGTAATGATGGCAAACACATACATTCACAATAATGGGATATTTTTGTAGGCCATCCAGCTTTCTCCCAATGTTTAAATTCTTTATGTCTCTGTCCATTACTCCCTGCTTTCCCTATTCTTTCTCCTCTCTCAAAACCAAATCACTTTCTCACATTCATATCTGACATCTCTGCCACATTTCACTGGAATGTTCTAACTGAAAACAAAATTATCTTTTTGGTTCGCAGCTCCCAGTACAATCTCCACCTCTAGGACAGGAGTTTCCATAGCACCTGCTGAGATGACTAAGTGATTTACATTAATCTTATCTGCACAAGAGACACAAGGCCTGGGAGGTTGCTGACCATTTCAAGTGTGGGCTAGTGCAAGTAAAGAACTGAATTTCTAACAACTTACATTACATAAATACATTTACAATAATCATTACATGTGGCCAGTAGCTCATACTTAAGACAACCCAAGTAGTCACACATATTGTTGGGAGTGACCCTGTTTGACTGTTAACTGCCTTGTCAGCCATAAGTGCTTACTTACAAAGTCTTGGCCTTAGTGGAAAGGTACTAGCTTAGTTGAGATTTCTGTGGGAAAAAGTTGAGGCCTTTGTGGGAAAGTACTACCCCCAGTTAAGAACAAATAGCTATAGATCTCGTGGACAGGTACCTAGCAACCCATTCTGTTCTGTTTCTCCTGCTGAACTTTTTTCCTAGCCAATATCCTGCATTTGGGAACAGGTGTGTTCCCCCAGAAACAAAGCGATTCTGTGACATCCCCTTCCTCATACCCTGCTTCTGTGGGCATAAAACCTGCCTGGGAATAATATAAATTTGACAGCATGATCAATCAGACTTGTTGTCCGTCTTTGTGTTTCTCACCCCCATCCCAATTCTCTCCACAGGTGGTACCTCAGACCCTGTTCCACTGTCCTGCAGGCTGGAACACATATGACATATACATATAAGCAACACTGAAGGGATTCAGTATGATATTTGTATACATGCATATATATGTGAATATAAATCATATGTATATATTATATGTGCCTGGTATATATATCATATATCACACATATTTGACATATATGATATATATCATATGTGCATATATAAAGATATAAAGAATAAGAGGCTATGAATCTGACAAGGAGGGTGCATCACAAGTGGAGTTAGGGAGAGAAAATGAAGGAGAAATGATAAAAATATAGTGCAAATATATAAAAATCTCAAAGTAAATAGACATGAATGCAGAAGGGCAGATAACACTAGAAAATGAAGAGGATTAATAACAATTGACAAGAAAAGATAATTAGTGGATATGGTCAAAATGCACTATGTATATAGGAAATGAAGGAACCAGCCATGAAGATACTATCATCCCTCTACTAGGTACTACATACTTGCTTAATATCCAGGGATTATTTGCAATCAAATCATTAAACATATCTCCATAAGATTCACTTTCTTCATAGGAATTATCAAACCACACATGAGCACGCCATAATACTCCATAGATAAACCTCTCCTATTCCTATATAGAATCACTGTTACTTCCCCCTAAGTCAAGAACAGGTAAGCTTATATCGATAATAAGACTTGAAAAACACCTCACTTGTGATTTTTCTTGGTATTTTATAGATAATGGAAGAGAAGTTTACTGGAGATCTGACATTTAACTGTTTTGCTCTGATTTGAGAAACCATGTGCACTGGTGTTAGGGTAAGACAGGCATTACTAACCAAATGGGGAGAATGGGTTTCTATTTGTCATTCAAGAATAAAGCACAGTTTAATCCAAGTATGTCAACCACAAAAGAAGCTCCTAAAGAATGATCCTAATATTAAACTCAAGTAATCTATGCTATCAATCCTGAAGTTTTAATGTTGTAGAGACCATCCCTGTTTGTATAGAGTATATACCAGATACCTAAACAGTTCAAGGCAGAATATAAGATATATGAGTTATTTCCATACAGACTATATCCTGAGATAATAATGCTTTATATGTTGTCGTAGTTTGCTTTCTATTGTTATGAGGGTACCTTGCAAGTAATATCCACACCCCTCCCAGGAATGACCCACAAAGGTCAAGAAGGAAACCTAGTTCAGGACAATTTAATTAGACAGGTTGGTTCAAACTTCTAGAGCCCCAACTAGAACAGTTTATTTCTTACATATTTCAACATAATACAACTTGGAAAAAAGTTTCCAGAGGACAATTATCACAACAAAGCTTAAGGTGTGACTACATTGAAACTCCTTTACAAAGTACCAGTGACCACTTTCATAAGAATGGGTTCTATTGACTAACAGTGCTCAGAATAATAGTCTAGGGAGGAAGACTCTAGAATAAGCATAATAGTAGATTTCTTGGCCGAGTACATGGGACCTCTTTCCTAAGAGTGGGTTCTACTGACTGAGAAACAGTGCTCAGGAGTCTGGAGGATTCAGTGAGGCAAAAGATCTCCAGGTTATTAAGAACATCCATGCTCAGCCTTCTGGGTGGAAAACAGTGTAAATTCCTTCTTATGAAGAGAAAAACCTGTGTATTTAACCACCCTGGTTTCTGTAGTGCTTATCTGTGAGCACGAGAAGATCTCATGGTTTCTATATATTGCTGCGATAAGTATATGGCCAAAGGCAACTTGGGAAAGAAATGGTTAATCTTACAGTTTATAATCCATCATGAAGGGAAGTCAGGGTAGGAACTCAAAGCAGAAACCATGAGGCAGGAGCTGAAACAGAGGGGATGGAGGAACTCTGTCTACTTTTATTTTTCCACATCCCAGAACTACCTACTCATGAGGGGCACTGCCCAGAGTACCCATACCAGTTACCAATCATCAACCAGGAAAATTCCCCCACCAAATTTGCCTATAGGCCAATTTGATGGAGGCAGTTTATCAATTGATATCAATTGAGGTATGAATTCAAAGTTATGTCTAGGTTTGTGTGAAGCTTTCGAAGAACCAATCAGCACAGTTATATTGTATTAAATTAAAAGTTATTTAAATTAATTGTCATCTGTTTATTTTGACTTTAAATGTGATTTCTAGGACATTAAACAGTGTATTCTTGGTTTATATTTGGTGGGTCACATTAGATTTTTTGCTCGGCATTGTATTCGAAATTCTCTTTCAAAGACTATCTATGCCAGATGAATGCCTCTTTGTGGTCTCTTTTAATTCCTAGATATTCTACTTTTATTGAACATTTTTCAGATATTTGCCTTATATGCACATGATTTTGGTTTTGGTTTAATTCACCCAAAAAAATGTAGTAGAGTATCTGTACTGGGAGTATGGCTTGCTGGATAAAGTGCTGTCTTCATAAGTATTAGAACCTGATTTTGAATTCCCAAACACATGTAAAACTGGGTGTGGTGATGTCCACCTGTAATCTTGCTCCTTTAGTAGGAAGACGACAAGAGATGGGGACAGGAGGATTGCTGGCTTTTTCTAGTGCATGAAGGGATGAACCAGAGAATGTGTCTCAAAGAGGATGTAAGGTAAGGACTGGTGGATGAATTTGTCCTCTGAACTCCACCTGTGTGTTATAGTCCTTGTGTGCTCTGATCCATGTGCATTTGTACTCACACATCATATACACACATGCATGCATATATCATACATGAACACACACACATGTGAAAAATGTTTAAAAGAGTGATGGAAGATAGAGATTTACAATTGACACTGAATAGACTGGAGAGTCATGAGAGTTTCTTCTTCATTTGCTCTCTCTCTCTATCTCTCTCTCTCTCCTCTTCATTAATTCTCCCCTCTATCTCTCACTCCTCAGGAACAACCCATCCCACACCTCCCTCCTGCACTGCACTTGAGTAACATCTCTCTTTGAGTGGTTGAGATCTGCCTCTCTTCTGAAGACAGGTGGTTTTCTCTTTGGGAGAGCCTAGTGGACAGAACTTCCCTTATCTTCTTACTCTTGCAATACAAAGATGAAAGCTTTTAGTTCATTCAGAGTCTAGAGACGTGGAAACCCAAATGGAAGAAGGGATACCCTGGTTTTGAAGTGGGAGCTGCTTCAGGTAATTAGAAGCAACATAGTGTCATAGTGACACCCCACTCTGATCCAGTGATAAGAAACACCTGTAACTCACTCCATATCAAATTCTCTGCTGAAGAAGTTTTCAGAATATAAATATAATTTTGTTAGGAAACTAGACAATTAAACAGAATGCTATATAAAAATGCATACTGATAATGCAGATAAAAACATAGCATCTTTCACATTCCTAAGAGATTATTCTTAGTCTTTTCTGCTGTTAACAAATATAGTTATCCAAAGAGGGCTTTGGGAAGCATGATGTCTTAGGGTTTCTATTGCTGTAATGAAGCACCATGAGCAAAAAGCACTTTGGGGAGGAAATGGTTTATTCAGCTTCCACTTCCACAGCACTGTTCATAACTGAAGAAAGTGAGAGCAAAAATGCAAACACAGTAGGATCCTAGAGGCAGGAGCTGATGCAGAAGCTATGGAGGAGTGTTGTTTTCCAGTCAGCTTCCCCTTGCTTGCACAGCCTCCTGACAGAACCCAGTACCAGCAGACCAGAAGTGACACTACACACAATGGGATGCCCCCCGCATCAATTAATTAAGAAAATCCCCTACAGCTGGATCTTATGGAGGCATTTTTCTCCTTCCTTTAGTGTCAAGTTGATATAAAGCTAGTCCGCATACATGATATCAAAGTCTCTGGTGCCTTACCTGCCTAGACCCTCACTTTCTACTGCCCCAATATCACAGTCCTCAATTTTAAAATTATTTCACCCACATATTGTGACCATTGGATAGCATCTCCATTGTTGAAGTCAACAAAATTAAATACTAGCAGGTGGTTTTTGTCGGTTCATTTGTTTTTGCCTTTACTTCCCCTCTTATCATCTAGTACTATGTATGTAAGTTACCCAATCCTCCCAAATATTTTTTCAGCTCATGCCTTTTGATAGATGTCATAACAGTCCACCAACAACATCTGCATCCTTGACCCCTAATGCTATCAGTGTGTTACCTTGAACAGTAGAAGGCTCTGCAGATGCTATTTATTAAGTTCAAGCTATTTCGATAAGGAGTCCTTGAGGTTCAGGTGGGGTGAGCACAACTCAATGTGCTTCCAAGGCTCTTTGTAAGAGAGAGGCAGAAGACTCAATTAGATAAAGAGATGTGACCACATAAGCAGACCAGTGTGATGAGGCCGTGAGCCCAGGAATGGAGAAACTGGGGAAACAGCCAGCAAACAGAAGAAACACAAATCCACGGAAGCACTGATGTTATCCCATGCACTCACTTCAAACTTCTGACCCCCAGAATTGCAAGATAGTAAGTCTGAGTTGTCTCCATCTACTCAACATATGGTAATTTAAGATAAAGACAATATGTCCCTCATCTTCCTTTCTGTGTCCCATAACCCTGACTGTATTCTGCCTTGCCCAGAAAACCTACAGGTCTTTTCGCTTCAATACTTCCTTTTTTACAAAGTGTGTTCATTTATTTTATGTATATGAGTGTCTTCCCTATATGTATGTCTGTGCCCCATGTGCATGCCTGAGACCTGCAGAGACCAGAAGAGGACAGAGGAGTTACAGATAGCTGCAAGATGCTATGTGGGTACTAGGGATTGAGCCTAGATACTCTGGGAACGCAAATGCTTTTAACCCCTGAGACATCGCTCTAGCTCCACTGTAAGCTTTCTTAGCCTTCTTGCCAGTGTGTAGGAGGAACGGTGGTGGTCACCTCTACATAAACATTGGGCCCTGTGCAACCACAAAGGCATCTCCTGCAGGAGGACCTAATTGAGAACTTCCTGAGAGACCAAGGATTATTGACACAGACAATGCCAGCCAATTGGGAACTGCTGTCTAGAAGAGATGCTTTCTTGGGACCAATGGAGCACAAGTGGAGGGTGTTAGAAGAGCTTGCAGCAGCATTCAGACAAATTTGCTGCAGTTTCTCACCTCCTCCCCTGAGTCTGTGTCATTGATTCTGCCCACCTCGTGTCCAACCCCCACAAGGACAGGTAGAGTTGGGCAGCAAGTAATCCAGGAAACAGGAAGTACCAGTTTCTCTGTAATCACTAACAGGATTTTTGAACTTTTTCTTGAATCCCAGCCCACAGTCATACAGAATTCCTCATGATGGCCTTTCTTTGCCCATCTTAGCAACCCACATCTTCCCTTTTTGCTTGCAAGCCCATCGTCTGTCCGTCCTTGACTTTCCAATCATACAACCCATAGCCAGGATGTTTTCAAAAGGCAACTCCTCATAGTCCTTTGCACATCCAGCCTCTAGGGCCTTGAGAATCAATCACCCCTCCAGAGTCTCAGCTCTTGGTTTCTTAGTTGTCATGAGGTGTGACATACCAAGTGTTTGAGGATATGCCCCTCCAGAGCCTTCTCCTTGTGCTCTGTACACATCTGTGTACAGCTCTGTCTTTCATCATCACTGAACATATGATGAAATAGTTACTATGGAGAAAATTGTGATTTATCTCTGATTGCATGGCATACATCCTGAAATATAACAGTTGTTTATTATTTGTTGAAATGAGGTAATTGGTGAATTAAACTACGTACTACTGTGTATCTCTTGAAAAATTCGTTCCTAGCAAAGGAGGGGAAATTATTTAAAAGTTAATTGAAATAATACTGAGAAATTGTGATAGAAATATCTGTCATGAAGGAAATAAATTTTAATATGTGTTATTAAATGTCACAATTCATTCTGCCATTTATATCCTGGCAAAACCTCTGCAGGAGAAGAAATAGTGTAAAAGTAATCAAGATTGCTGTGGCAGATCTCAACCTCAAAAATACAAATTAATAATCTGGAGAGATGGCTCAGTGGGAAAAATGCTTGCCACACAGGCATAATCATATGAGTTCAGACCCCAGTCATCAGTGTAAAAGCTGAGTGTGGTAGTGAGAGCCGTTACTCAAGCCCTGGGTGATGGCAGACAAAAGAGCCCACAGGCCAGTTAGTCAAAAATGGCAGCCCCACCTTCAGTAAAGGACCATTCCTCGGGCCTCTATGCATGTATGCACAGCACATATGAACATACATTTTCTCTCTCTCTCTCTCTCTCTCTCTCTCTCTCTCTCTCTCTCTCTCTCACACACACACACACACACACACACACACACAGAGAGAGAGAGAGAGAGAGAGACAGAGTCAGAGACAGAGAGAGAGACAGAGAGAGACAGGGAGAGACACAGAGAGAAAGAGCAACAGAGAAAGAGAGACAGACAGAGTGTCACTATGATTCTGGTAAGACTGATTTAGCAAATGAAGGAGAAGAAAGTTGTTACAGGTAATACATAGTTTAAAATCTGCATTCATATTGCAGTTCAATGAAACTCTCTGTACTGATCTCCCATTGGCACATTCATTGTATATATTGTATAATAATGGCTAAAAGGTTAATAGGACCTTCTTGGGCCTTATTTTTGTTGCTTCATTTACTGCAGAGCTAGAAATAAATTGTAAGAGGTATCTTACTTGAAAATTACTCTACCTCGCACTGCAGAATATTAGGCCATAGATCCTACCAGAAAAGCTGGGAAGTGAGCAGGGCCAAGTGACACTTGGTTTTCCTCTATAACCCAGAAAACACTAGTAAATTCCCTGCACAGGGAAGCAGGGACTTGCAGCATTCGACTAGTGAGATGGACTTTTTATTAAAACAGTAGACTAAGCATCTTCGCTCTTTTTCTTTATTTTCCCCTTTTCCTTTTCATACCTGGAGATGCGTGGATAACTGAGGAGACTTGGTCGTTTGCCAGGGTTTTGAGGATGTTTCCATTAGCAGTTAGCACTTCTAACTGCTCAGGGTTAGCCTCTGTTCCTGTTAAACGCTTTTCCTTCCTGTCTATAACCTGACATTAATGCAGTGTACTCCTAAGGTACTCAGCTCAGCTCCTTGCAGTCAATTGTCTTTACAGTATTAAAATATTACCCAGCAGTCCCTTGCCCATAGCCCTTCTGCTTGATGAACTCATTCAGTCTCTTTTCTGGCTGCCACCATTGTTCTTTTCCCCATAACCACACCTCCCTGTCTATGCTTTCCAAATTCCCCTGTGCAAACAGTTCTAACTATAGCTTAAACATGGAAGATTGCCATTTTCTTCATTATTTCCTATTCCTAAGTATGTTTAAAGGTCTTTTTCCCCGTGACTTTTTAAAAACACTTATTTATAGACTTGTAGAAATGCAGAAATTTAAGCCATCCTTTTATACCATATTTATGATTCTGCTACATTATCTACATAATACCAAATCATTGAAATTCAATATTAAAACCCCAGCACAATTCTTGTACAAGCTTCAGGTTTAAAGGGTATCTGCTAGATTCCTGCCTTAACAATTCACCTGAATTGTCAACATAACGGATGCAAATTAGAATCACATGTTAGATATTCTTCAGTGTGTTTATGAAGGTTTTTCCAGAGAGGTTTAACAGATGAGGATGACCCAGGATTACCATCTGCAGTACCATTCTATGGGCCAAGATTCTGGGCTGATGTAAAGGAAAACAGTAATAATCTAACTATTCATCTCAATCCTTTCAGTATCTCAACTTAAAAACCAATTGATAGTCTCTTAATTGATGTTAAAGAAACTGGAAGAAAGCACAAATATCTATACAAATGTATTCTTAACAAAATAAAAGAGAAGCATTCATACCACTTGTAATAATTGTTTCTGCAACTGGCCATGTGTCCTTCCAGTTAAAGTAGGGGGTTATGGAGGCCAGGTGATTAATGGAGTTTGGCTGACATCTGACTCACAGTAGGTCTAATAGATCCCTGAAGAGGTCCTGCGATCATTTTTCCAGAATGTATAATTAGGATAGCTATACTTAGAAGTTGGAAGAACTCTCACATCGGTTCTCTGACCTGTGGAGTGAGGGCTATTACGGTTGGAAAGACTAAGAGGAAGCCTTTAGAGTTGCCAATGCCAAAGAGAAGAGTGAGTCAAAACAGTATTGTGTTCCTGGAGGAACTGAAAAAGTTAGGGCCACCATGAAGAACTTGAAAGATGCAGGGGTAGTGGTTCCCACCACATCTCCCTTTAACTAACTCTCCTATCTGACCAGTACAGAAGACAGATGGAGAGAGAATGAGAGTTGACTATCGAAAACTAAATCAGGTTAGTAACTCCAATTGCAGCTGCTGTACCAGATGTAGTTTCGTTACTTGAGCAAATTAACACAACTTCTGGTACCTGGTATGTGGCTATTGATCTAGCAAATGCCTTCTTCTCAGTACCTGTCCATAAGGACCACCAGAAGCAATTTGCTTTCAGTTGGCAAGGCCAGCAGTATACCTTCACAGTTTTGCCTCAAGGATAGATTAACTCTCCTGCCCTGTGTCATAATTTAGTTAGAAGGGATCTTGATGGTCTGTCCCTTCCAAAAACTATCATATTGGTGAACTATGTTGATGACATTATGCTGATTAGACAAAGTGAGCAGGAAGTAGCAGCCACGTTGAACTCACTGGTAACACATATGCATATCAGAAGATGGGAAATAAATCCAATCAAAATCCAAGGACCGTCTACCTCAGTGAAATTTCTAGGAGTCCAGTGGTGTGGGGCATGCAGAGATACTCCTTCTAATGTGAAAGATAAGTTATTGCACCTGGCCCCTCCCACCACCAAGAAAGAAGCGCAATGTTTAGTGGGTCTATTTAGATTCTGAAAACAGTACATTCCTCACTTTGGTGCTTTACTCAGGCCCATTTCCAAGTGACTTGGAAAGCTGCTAGCTTTGTGTGGGCCCTGGAACAGGAGAAGGCTCTTCAACAGGTCCAGGATGCTGTGCAGGCTGTTCTACCACTTGGACCATATGATCCAGCAGACCTGATGGTACTCGAGGTGTCAGTGGCAGATAGAGATGCTGTTTGGAACCTCTGTCAGGCCCCTATAAGTGAATCACAGAGGAGACCATTGGAATTTTGGAGCAAAGCTCTACCATCATCTGCAGACAACTATTCTCCCTTTGAAAACCAACTCTTGACCTGCTATTGGGCCTTTCTGGAAACTGAATGTTTGACAGTAGGACAGCCAAGCTTAGGCAGTGAAGGTGTTGGAAAAAGGAAAGCTGGTAATAATGTAATAAAGCAGGGAGTGGGGGGATATTTTCCAGCTCCAGCAAGCAGCAGAACTCCACAGCTTTGGCCATATGGCTCTGGCTTTAGAGTCAAGAATAGAAGGGACTACTGGGACAATTGATGCTGGTTATCTGGAGCTAAGAAATTTTCAATGATTAGGAAGAGACCAGCATCACTGAGGTGAAATCTCTGGGAAGTGTTTTCTGACACCACAAAGAATCTGTGTTTCACAGATAGACAAGGCACATGCTGCAGCTGGACTTGGTAATGTGTAAGAATCACCCAGGTGGGGCTGGTTCAGAAGGTATGAAGGGGTCATGTAGAGCATCAGAGGGTTGTAACTATGAGAGGCCAGGGAAAGTCATTGGTGAAGGTACAGCCTCAATTGCAGTTGACAGCCCAGGTCTAAAAGGGTCATGTAAAGGAGTTGAGGCTTGGCACCATGAAGACAGCCTATGAGAGGCTATTGGTGAAGCCCAGTAGCAGCAAAAGACCCCAGTGCATTAGAGTCACCCTAGTACGATAGGTTGGTCATTAAGAACAGCAGCAGCAGCAGCAGCAGCAGCAGCAGCAGCAGCAGTAGAGTGGAGTCAACCAGAGCCTAGAATAATACAGAAGACAGAGCTGGAGATGTGACCCAAGCCCTTTGGAGGAGCCCAAAAGGTCATATGAGGATCACAGACATTGGAACAAGAAGCTGTAGCATTGAAGTTTTCTTGGAGACCACAAGATGTTCCAGATGCCACAGCCATGGAATATCTGCTGAAGAAAGGTTCTAGGAGGGAATGGAACCAGCCCAGGAGAAAGAAATTTGTTGCAGTCAACGAAGATGAAAAAGGAGTTTGTTGTGGCTTAAATATGCTTGGCTCAGATTAAAGGTCTGTACATACCACCATGCCCAGATCTGGAACTTGCTTTGTCTCAGGCTGGCCTTGAACTCAGAGATGTGCTTGCCTCAGTTGCCTAGGATTAAAGGTAGGTACTACCTTGCCTGGTCCTAAGCTTTTCATGGACATTATACCTCAAGATCTCCATATCAAGATCCAGGTCAGAAGCCTTTGTCTTCCAGCCTCAAGACATGGATCACAGATGTGCCGTCCATTTCTAGACTGTAGTTCATCCCAGATGTAGTCAAATTGACAACCAGGAGTAGTCATCACACTGACTTTAGATACAAAGGGACCAGTTGCTCTACACTTGGGCTGTTGTGCTTGTCCTACAGTGAAAGACACATACCCTCCAACCAGGAGCCAAGATAACCCCTCCTTTCTTAAGCCTCTTGGTCAGGTGTTTTGTCATAGTAACAGTAAAAGCAGCCATTACACCTAAGTGCTCCTGAAAAAAACATATTTTTTTATAACTGGCCTATTGATACTAAAATTATATGATATTGGATATTAACTAATATTCTGTGTATTGGTAAACCTTAATTATGTATGCATGGACACAGAGCTAAACATTTTGTATCTTTAGGTTTTGTCAGTTTAATCTAAACAGTTCCTGAGAAGTGTTACAATCTCCAGTTAAAACGGGTGATACATTAAAAAAATCTCCATTATTCAGGCCACTTCTCCCTTCTACTTAAGCTTACTGGCAAAGAAAATAAGAAACCAAAGCCATTAGAATTGCTCATTAGAAATTAAATCATTTTTGTAAGTTATGATTCCATGGCTACAGAAGAAAAATGAAACCTCTAATTTTAACTTGACTTGCTGATGTGAAAAATCCTTCCAGATTGTAATTCCATCTTCCATATCCTCCAGAGACGTATGAGGTACTGTCCCAGTAAACACTAACATGCCCTGGAACCCATTCATGTCTACACAACCAGGAAGTCATCGTTACTAGTATCACTGAGTAAAGTTTCTTCTGCTTTTGCACAGGAGTAGAAACTTCTAAAATGTATGCATAAAATTAAGTGCTTATTTGTGAGAGAACAAAACTTAAACTCTTCAAAACCATTCACCCACCTCTTTGTATTTATCTATACAACTGTAGGGGAACTTTGGGAGTTCAAATTAAATACTTGGAATCATGATTGCATAATTTGAGGTTTTTAAGGAATTATTTTTTATTGAGAAGGGTATACAGCCATAGGCATTGTTTAGAGAAACTATAACATGTGAAAATGGAAGTATAATAGTCACACAGAGACATGAAGGTAAGAAGACGGAGACAGTTAACAGGTTTCTATTTTTGTATCTGGAGCCCTTTCCCAGGTCAGCCCAAGACATAACAATAACTTCAGCATCTCCCTCTTTTCCTTTAATGCATCTAGTTGGTTTGTGTTTACATAATACCAGATAGCAGTAAAGAGAAGATTGTAGCAAACTTGTTAAAACTGAGAAATGTATCTTGATGAGAAGAAAATTATAGTAGTACCCAATTAAAATCTTAAATTGATCCCTGCACGGCACACTCCTCACTACCTGCACTAATGTTCTGGGTTCCTAATTGAGAGACACACAACCTTCATATTTTGATTTACCTAAAACAGTTCAATGGCTGGGCCACTTCCGAAAATCCATATGGCTAATCCACCTCCCTCCAATATTCCCGTTACTGGGAATATATACTAAAATCTATATTCCATCTTTGCTGCCTGGACCTAGTCAGCTATATGGTGGCTGGCTATGCTCTTTGTCCAGCACCTTCTCAGGCATGGTATCTCCTCTCCTCTATCTCTCCAGGCATGGTGGATCTCCCTCGAATCCCTCACCTCAAGCCCAGGTAAATCCTAAGACCCTGCCTCTGTCTGCCCTGCCCAGACATTGGCTGCTTGCATCTTTATTTACCAATCAGAAGCAATTGGGGGCAGGTTCTGTCAGTGTCTTACTTGTGGACATGTGGACTCCAGTGGAAACAATTTTGGGGATCCAAATTAACATAATACAAGCTGCTCACTGTCTCTTTTTCACTTAAAACAAACCTGAACCACAAAATCTAGATGGCTGCCATATATCCAACCTGAACAAAAATTTGTAAAATGACATCAGTGAGAGATTTCCCAACCTGCAGGAATTCTTTCATCATTGAGAAGAGCCGTTTATCTTAGAACCAAAGAGTCTTAGTAGGAACTCATCACCCTCTCCCACTTTTATTTCTTTGGGGGCAGTCTGTTTCTTCTGTGCTGCTCCTGAGCCTGGTGACGGACTTGCATTCTTTTTATACTCTCTGCAATGGAAAGTTATCAGTCCACAGTCAACTGCCAATTTTATTTCCTGCAATTCATCAAGATTACCTCTCAATTCATTAGTGTCTCCAGGCACCATGCTTGAGTTTGGTTGGACTTACAATGGGCAAGAGACAGTTGTAAAGTTAAATCTACTCCTATACGGGGTACTCAGATGCATGAGGAGGTAGGGAAAGGAAAGATTTTGAATGTGGTGTCCACTTTTATGTAGAAAGAAGTGCGTGAATGGAAATGTCTTGGCTTCTTTCTAAAAGAACACATCTTGGTTATATTAGTGACTTTGGAAGAAAGCAAAACAAAATGTCCAAGAGGGTTTTTTTGTTTGGTTTTTTTTGTTTTGTTTTGTTTTTTGGTTTTTTTTTTTTTTTTTTTGCCCCCAGAAGCATCCCTGGTCCTTTATTTCACTGTGATTGGACATGCCCTAACTTTTAGAGGGTTTTGAGCCCATGGGAAGAGAACTGAGTTTAGGCACTTCTTGTGAGAAGAGAGGTAAATGTTTTTAATCCTAGAGTTCACTTCTTACAGCAGACAGAATCCCATTCTCTGGTTTGCTGTATCAGCAGTAAAGGTGCCATGGTTTTCTCCTATCTGCCACTCAATGTTGACAAATGTCTTAACTGATCTATAATTTGAATAAGGGCAATATTACTAATGAACGCTGGGTTAAGGATACTAGCAATGCCTATCTCAAGCTCTGCCCTCTCACCTTAGACCTTGCTTTGTTTTATAATAATGACATATGTCCACATGGACTATTTACTACCTCAAATTCAGCGCTTCACAAGTATCCAATCTCTGCATGGAAGAGAACTGGAAGTTTGCACGGAGTATTTCTGACTTAGCCAACATGCCTCATTTCCCAAATCTTTGAGATTTGAAACCCAAGTTACTAATGACAGTGTTTCATCTATCTTTACATTCATGATAGGTTCCAATTTAGACTTCTGCATGTCACACCCGCCCCCAATCCCATGCATTAGATCTTGCACACTCCACGTACCATTTTGACCACCCCCCCCCTTCCCCATTCCTTCCAAATTACCTTTGCAGTGGCTTCCATCTCCAAATAAAATCCTTCTTCCTGGTATGAAAACACTTCCTGATGTGGAAAGAAACTGGGTTTTCTCAAAACTGAAACATTTGTCCCAGAACAAGGACTTCTTAAGATTAGAAGTGAATAAAACCCAGAAGCCTTAGAAAGTACCAGGTCCTTCCCAAGGCTTACAGGAGCGGTAACCCTTACTTGGGAGAGGAGTCACTCTAAACTGCAGAGTAGCCAACAGGTCAGACATAGAGCTCCAAGGGTGCTGTGTTTATGAGTCATCACTCATGCTGGGGTGGGCTTTTTGGTCATGCAGTTGCCTCTGAGCTTCCTGTAAGTAACTCCTTGCCCATATCCCTGAAAGGAAACCCAATAAGCTCACTGATTCAGTAAGATAAACTTAGGTAGAATCATTGCCCTGGCCAGGGTTTGAATACTCTGCCTGGGGTGGAAAGGCCTTTGTTTGTATCATCGCAGAAGTTACACTGAACCTACCCACTCCGCTGTAACTGTTATCCTCCGCTCATCATCTCAGCAAAAGACGGAAAAGCCATTAGCCCTGCTGCACAGACTGAACTAGTTTACGAAGCAGTGTTTCTATTATATGGCTTTGCTCAAATTGTGATCAGCCCACACATTATCACCTCAAGTCAGCCTCTCTGCTCGGTCTAACTCCTCCAACTATTTAAGCACAGGTGGGAAGCCCAGTGTTCTCTCCTCCAATGTTACTTTTATAGCTGCAGTGCCGTTTTCCAGTTAATCACACTCTATATGAAATGGAGTGTTCCTGTGGTTTCTTACAGTGTCATCTTGGCCCAGGATGTAGTAATATGAGTTTCTGTGGCTGGAGAACCAGAACCTGCATCCCACATCATAAAATTCACTGATGATCACACAGTGGCTGTAAAAAAAAAAAAGTTAATGATTGATTGACTTATAAATAAAAACAAAGTAACTGTCTTCACTTAAAAGATGGCTGGGTTCAGGACTCTGAAATCTCTGAGTAATTTAATCATCAGAACTTCTACTCTGACCTCTTTGACTTTCTCTATTGCTCCAGGCGGGCCATTTTAGTGATTTTATATTCATTTTCTTAATCCAAAAATGGAAGTAAGGCTTGTCATCTGTCTTACTCCTAGAGAGAGGTGAGGAGTGTCCTAGTCGATGCAAGGCACATGGCTAATACAAAGTTTAATAAAAATGATAAATAACATCCATTATAAAATTGAACCATTGTTCAATTTCTACTGCCCTTTCAGTGGTTTGATTCAATTCTCCCTCACTGAAATTTGAGAACTTTAATCTGATGAAACGTTTTACTAATAACCACCGGCTTCCTGCATTAACCTTTTCTTTCATTAGGTACACCTGGACGATATAAAATTATTCTTTTAAAGAAATCAATACATCACTGTAAGTGCATAGAAAACATCTGTTAATGAGCTTCAGGTAAGAGAAATCTGAGTTTCACATATAATGTCAGAAAAATCCTCATTGTTGGTGGAATCATGCTTTAACTAAGCTCAAATAGTATTATCTTTTATTCTATAATTCCTTAGACAAAATTCTTGGGATTTTCTTTTTTTTTTTTTTTTTTTTTTTTTTTTTTTTTTTTTTTTTTTTTTTGGTTTTTCAAGACAGGGTTTCTCTGTATAGCCCTGGCTGTCCTGGAACTCACTCTGTAGACCAGGCTGGCCTCTAACTCAGAAATCTGCCTGCCTCTGCCTCCCGAATGCTGGGATTAAAGGCATGCATCACCACACCCGGCTTAAATAATGATCTCTTGTGATAAATAAAATGTTTTAAGACTGAAAAGATTTGGGGAGATTGGATTAAAGTCAAATACAGCACCTAACCTGGAAGAAGGCAAATGTGCTGAGAAAGAAAGAGAGAGAGAGAGAGAGAGAGAGATCAGTAAGAGATTCCCCACAGTTATTGGTTATGTAATTCTCTGGGTTATTCCCTCCTTCAAAATATATATCTTAGAGCCTATTACAGTTTATAAACATTCTTGACAGTGTGAACTAATTAAGCAAAATATAGGAGTAATAAAATGAAGTAAGCCTCAAATCCTTTTTAAAAAATAATTCTATCTACAGACATTGTGAGAGAGATGTGAAGATTTTTTTTTCTTTACTTGAAAATAGATTCTTAACATTCTCATACAATATATATCCATGCTGTCTTGGGTCTACTTCTGCCCTGGGCTATCCAGGCACCATAGTGCACCAATGAAGCTTATCCAATCGGGTGGGTTCCACATGAGCTCATCTTGTGTGAGTATATAGCTCTCCCTATTTGGGGGTAACAAGGGCTATATAAACCTTGGAGATGGGTAGGTGTTTGCAGGGTTAAGGTGCTAGAAGTGCTTCATTTGAATGGAGAGGAATCCTAGGGGCCTGCTGGGCATGTCCTTTTAGGGAGAGAGGAAGTTTAACCTGTAATTTGGCCTCCAGGTTATGTGACTGCCTCAAGGGTAGTAGAGGTGGGAGCCAGGCAGGCTCTGTACTGGGACATGCAGACCCAGAGCAATGAGGGAAACAGTCCTCCTCCTGTGGGTCTCAGGACAAGATTTGGGGAGGGGGTTGGACAAGTTTCAACCTCACACTTGTTCAGACTGGTTCCCCATAAGGCTTTGCAGCCTCACACACCCTGGTGATAGTTTTTTCTCCCTCCACTCCTCCCAGGCCTTCCACCTGCTCCCCTGTAGATCCACCCCCTTCCTG
>LR752844.1:44002-55129 GCA_902729485.2 Mus minutoides | reverse complement strand
TCTTTCCAGCTTCTGGCTATTATGAATAAGGCTGCTATGAACATAGTGGAACATGTGTCCTTATAACCAGATGGAAACTCTTCTGGATATATGCCAAGTAGAGGTATTGCTGGATCTTCCAGTAGTACTATGTTCAATTTTCCGAGGTACCGCCAGACTGATTTCCAGAGTGGTTGAACAAGCTTGCAGTCCCACCAGCAGTGGAGGAGTGTTCCCCTTTCTCCACAGCGAACATTCTCTTAAGTAACGAAACATACTTTACTTTCTGCCCGATTTACTCCACACTAAGCAATGTCTCTTCTGCTTATTCTCTTCAGTGGAATCCTAGCAAGAACATTGCTACTGGTGGTTGGGGTCTGGGCAAGAAGTCCAGGTTCCTGGTCTGTCCTTTATAGAATTGAAATAAAGGTTCACCCAAATGGCAGTAAAAGCTCACACAGATTGCAGAGTAACAGGGAGACTTTATTCAAACCAAAGCTGTAGAATGCATGTCAGACTACAGTTCAAGAAGGCAGGGCCTCAGGAGTGAAGAGAGTCAGTTTAGGAGACCCTGACTATTGCTTTTTTTTTTTTTTTTTTTTTGAAAGAGGGAGAAAGTAGTTACTAAGGACATAATTCAAATGGTTCTGTTTGGGCTGATAGGTGTAAATCATGTAGATCTTTGCTTACTGTGCACATTCTTTCTGCATAATGAAACTGGCTTTAACCATTTGAATGCCCAATTATGCATAGGTATAACATGGTCAATAATGTATTCTCTGTACAAGTTGGCTTGAGGTGGCAGTGGTCTTCCATAGACCTGGGACTACGTTTCAGACTATGACTCAGTGAAGCCTCAACGTAGGGCCTGAATCGTTCTCATCTTTATTTGGGTTACATCATGCCTTGCAACTTGCCTTGTACAGAGCGAGTGTGAGTGAATTATGACCATTTCATTGTAAACTGGCACCCTTTTAAAATATAAAATGAGGTATACATATGAGATATGTGCTATTGTGGATATTTGGTTACACTAAGGTATTTCTCACTTACTGAACATGATAACTACATTTTTGTTGATATATGATGGATTTCCAGGATTCCAGCAAAGTTTGTTCAAGGACCTGCTATAAAGAAAGCACAGGCATACCCGTGTACTCTTATGCTATGCCAGCTTTGTCTAACAGCAGAAAATTAGAATTTAGATTCAACTATTAGACTTTATTCTTATCTTTAATATGGTACCTGAGTTAACAGAAAAACATATTACATGTAAGCTCCAGTGGCCCTGATTTACAAAAAATTAAAATTACAAAAACAGCACTAAGAAGCCGAGTGTCTCCTGTGTCTGATAATGTGGTATGAAGCAGTTCAGAAACATTTTTGCTGATGGGTTAGCCCAGCTTCCTGGGATCTCATGTACTGGATAGTTCTTCTAGGTAGACCTAGATTTATATTGTAGGTGCTGTTGTCACTGAAAATCTTTCGACTTTTACATTTCTTTCCTTCTCATTTTTTATTAACTCCAATACACAAAGTTAGGGAGTAGGTTACGGGTGTGTTTTCAATATAATTAACGTTTTCAATATAATTAACATTTTACTTACAGATTCTTTGTGTGTGGGGTGCATAGGATGGAAGCCAGGCTTTGCTTGAGTATGTCCTGGAACTTGGAGCTATATGCATATAACCTTAAAGGTTCCTATTAACACTAACCTCACAGGAAGGGTAAAAATCAAAGCAGGTTATACAGGAAGAAGAAAGGAGGTATTAGATGAGGTTTTTGGTGGGTGTGACTTCATTTTCTGCTGGTTGCTTGACTCCTTTTTTTTTTTTTTTTTTTTTTTTTTTTTGAAAAGGTGGAGGTAAAATCATTTTATTGAATATTTTATTTATTTATATTTCAAGTATTATCCCCTTTCCTGGTTTTCCCCCACAGAAATCCTCTATCCTATTTCCCCTCCCCCTGCTTTTCTATAAAGGTGTTCCCCCACCCACTCACCCATTCCTACCTCCCCACCCTGGCATTCCCCTACACTGTGGCATTCATAGGACCAAGGGCCTCTCCTCCCATTGATGCCCAACATGGCCATTTTCTGCTACATATGCGGTTGGAGCCATGGATCCCTCAATCTGTACTCTTTGGTTGGTGGTTTAGTCCCTGGGAGCTCTGTGGGGTCTGGTTGATATTGTTCTTCCTATAGGGTTGCAAACCCCTTCAGCTCCTACAGTCCTTTCTCTAACTCCTCCATTGGGGATCCTGTACTCAGTCCAATGGTTGGCTGTGAGTATCCGCCTCTGTATTTGTCAAGCTCTGGCAGAGCCTCTCAGGAGACAGCTGTATCAGGCTCCTGTCAGCAAGCACTTCTTGGAATCCACAATAGTGTCTGGGTTTGGTGATTATATGGGATAGATCCCCAGGTGGGGCAGTCTCTGGATGGCCTTTCCTTCAGTCTCTGCTCCACACTTTGTCTCTATATTTCCTCCCGTATTTTGTTCCCCTTCTAAGAAGGACCAAAGTATCCACATGTGACTCCTTCATGTTAAAAAGATAAGTCCTAGTTCCTCAGCTTGTCTGGAAGCCTCTGACTCATAGAACATAATGATGGTGGCTGGGCACCTGTGTTGGAGGGGACAAGAGACATTCCAGGCAGATGACTGTAGCCTCCCACCTCAAGCCACCAAGCCCATGGCACTGGAATATTACCTCCTATTCTCCAGGAAAATGCATACATTAGGATCCCAGTACTTTCATGGTTCTTTTTCATCACACTGTATCTCCTTTATGTCAAAATGACTTGTGGGTTGTAACTTTAAATTTTGAGTTTGAGAATAAACATAGGAAATTCTCACCAGATCTTTACTTAAACCCAGAAAGAGTATTGTACTTCTGGATTTTGATATCCTATGATTTGATTCTTTGCATTTAATTTCTCCCATAAAACCTTTGTCCCTGGCTGACCGCAATAAGAAAATGGTGGCATTCCCAGAAGCTGCCCTTCTTCCCTCCACAAAGTCCTTGCTTCGTGCTGTGCAGGGGTTCAGTCCTGTTTCTGCTGACTCTTTGGTTCTAGGTTTGGGTCTGGTTTTGGTGTCTGGGCTATCCTTGTAAGATTTCAAAGCCTTTTCTTACTAACTTAAACATTACTTTATTTGTATGTGTATGGATGTTTACCTGCATGGGTATATGCATGTGTGGCTTTGATGACCAGAAGATGGTGTCAACTTCCCCAGAGCTCCAGTTACAGATGGCTGTGAGCCATTTGCTTGCTGGGAGCTAAACCTAAGTCCTCTGCAAGAGCAGCAACTGCTCTTAACCACTTAACTATGTCTTCAGCATACTCCACTGACTTTAAATGGTGACCATTGCATGGCCATGCACTTTTCACTTGATGCTACAAATAATAATAATACTTTTTAAAATTTCCTGTTTTGCCACTGACCTTCTAATTCTCCCCTTATCTACCTCCAGCAGGAGAAGTGGCATGAAAGCCACTGTGAAATATTTGAAGAGCCAGAAGTTACAAAAGCAGAGTCCTACATGCTAAGCAGCAGGCTTCCTCTTCAATATTAACTTAATAGTTGTACAATCATGTCATTTGAAGGAGATGTCACCTCTGTACAGGAAAGACAAGTTTTACAGAACTCATTTCATTTGATCCTTATCTTTAAATACAAAAGAAAACAAACCAAAACCAAAGAAGGTCCAAGAAGGGGCAGGGTGGTTTAAATACCATTGCCTATTGTCAGTGGAGCTGAAAGTTTCATTGTGGTTGACTATCTGACAGGACCTTTGGGAAACAGCATTCTAGACTGGCTTGGGCCAGTGAGTCATCTATTAAATTTATCGCTGATGAATTGCAGGTTTGCTTGCTTTGCTTAAGTGTGTATAGCATAGGACCCTGAGATCTTCGAAGTCTATGAGGCTTAAATACTTCAGGGTGATCTATTCTAACTTCCTAGACCCTGACTCTCTGTCCTTAGAGCTGCTTTATCTTTCCTGACTCTCAGTTATCTTCTTCTTCCCCCTCTTTTCATCCCCTTCTTTCCTTGTTTTTTCCTCCTTCCCTCTCTCCTGAGTGTCAGATTGGGGCCTGCTCACCCAGCAGAATATCTGTGACAGGGCAGACAGTAGCTTGAATGTAAGCTCCCTTATTCTATATCTTTGTGCATTAGCAGATCATAAGAAGCATACCAAGCATTGTATTGTACATAGATACTCACTTACTGGTTCTTTGAAGCTGTGCTTTCCACGTAGAATAGAATAAAAGTATACATGAGTATAAAAGGCTGAACTATGTAAGTCAGACTTAGATAATTTACAGCCTACTTAAATAAAACAAAAAAACAAAACAAAACAAAACAAACAAAAACATTTCTGACAGTTTTCACCCAGGTAGGAACCCAAGGTTTTTAGCACAGCCCAAGTAGCTGGGCAGCCAATTATGAGCAGCAAAGAAGTCTTTTCCACTCCCATGTTTGTGAACAATTCTAAGAGCTATTTTTGAAGATTTCTTTTTAAGAAAACACGGTTTGGTGTTGGGGGTTTTGTCCCAGTGGTAGAGAGCTTACCTAAAGGCTCAAAGCCCTGGGTTCCCTCCTCAGGTCTAGGGTGTGTGCTTTGGGGAAGAGTTAAAACACCTTTTCCAGATCTGAAATACTATTAAGTTAAAATATTCACCTAGCCTCTTCATGTCCTTGAAAATGTTAATGATTACGGTTTGCTGTGTAAAACACTTAAAGTACTTTACAATTTTCATTTTATTCTCACAAAAGTCTAGTAAGGTGCTGTCCTTCTTTCTCATTCACGCACAAATCTAAAACCAGGAACATAAGTCACCAGGTAGGCCCCCTTGCCTGCCCTTTGCCTGGATGTGTTCTCACACCAGAGGTTATGTCATCTTTCTAAAATGTGGAAGCATTAATGCAGTTCAGAGAACTGTGCCTTGCTTGGAGCTTTGCTCTGGCTACCCCAGTTTTCTGCTTCCATGAGTGGGGCCGTGCACATGGGCCCCATCAACTCCTTGGCCTGTTACTGTGCCCTACTATTGATGTTTTCTTAAGGCTCTAGGATATTTCAGGGTCAGTCCTGAGTTGCCTCTTAAACATCTTTCTTAAGGACAGACCTCTTTTCTTCTTGTTCTCCTAACTTACCAAAGAATTCGCTGTTTCCTCATTGGCCCTCTGGCTAAGCTTCATTTGTATCTTCCCAATACCCCATAGTACCCACTACTCTGCCATCTATTAATAACTAAATTGAGTCAACAAATCCCTCCCAGGTCAGTCTCATAGGTGTGTCCAATTCAGACACTGAAGAAGCCTTGCATATTGTCTCTGAGTCTCCTCCACTTAGAATAAAGATTTTCATTATTCAATATTTTACTGTTGGTTTGTTATAAAATAGTTTTACAATCTGATGTTCCCAATGTCCATTCAGACTGGTTGTCGAAATTGCTTCATATGTTCATATGTATTGGCCATTAGTGGCCAACACATACCTCACAGATGCCAGAACAGGGTGTTTGGGATCCTTCCAAGCCTTCTGTGATTACAGGTAGACAGTAACTCTTGTTGTCCTATGTCCTTCAATCTGGGCCATGCAGTTAGATGTGGCCATAGTCAGGGCAAAGAACAACATAGAGCTCCAACTTCCTGCTCAAGAATTTCATTAGCCCCATGTATGTCTCATCCCAGTTTGCTGGAGGGGCATCTAAGAATTCAGGTGTTGTGCTCTACAAATTCTAAATGAAGACATCGGCTGAGTACTCTCCAGGAGATAGATAGTGTTTGTCCGTACAAAGCCAGGGGCCCTAGAAGATACTTGCTCTATTTCAAGTGTATATTGTGGCACAGGTATAGACTAGCAGAGCCTTGCACATATGCTTTTCCACCCAAGAAGCCAGCTTAGATTTCTATGTCAGGTGTCATCCTGCCTGTAGACTTTTTATGTAGTAGAGAATAATCAGTTTTACAAGCCGTATAAGAAGCCATAGTACACACTTTAGTTATTTCAGACTATATTTAATGGTTTACCTTGCAGAAGACTCAGTTTCTAGTCCTATTCCCAGTATTCATGTCCAGCATGTTCATTTGTAACTCCAGTTGCAGAAAATTCAATGTCTCTGGCCTGCAGAGACAACAGTATACTTGTGCACATACCCACTTAATAGTATCACACACTGAAATATAATTTTTAAATAATAAAAATTCTTATTTGAAAAGGAGCGGTAGCTGGAGAGTTGGTCAGCAGTTAAGAGTGTCTGCTGCTTTTACAGAGGTTCAGGTTCAGTTCTCAGCACTCATATCGGGTGGCTAACAACCACCTACAATGCTAGCCTCTGGTATGAGGTCACCTGAACCCACAAGCATAAACCCACAGACAGATACATATATTTAATTTAAAATAATAAAAATAAATCTTTAAAGGTTCACCTCAAATATTGTTTCTCATGCTATTAGCTTCATTTCATTGTAGCAGTGCCCCCGCAGCATCCCGAGTAACCTCTCTCCTTCCAGGAAACCCCAGACCACAGGCCACAGGCCTATGGGATTAATCTGCTGTATAACTTCTCTTAGCAAGTATTTACTAATGGAATTGGAACATAATGCAAAACTCACTGTGCTTCATTTACATACATCTCCTGCTAGATTTCCATTTTACTCTTTCTGCATTTTTGCATTTGACCTATTAGTACTTTTTTTTGATTCATACAGGGGAAAACAGCTCTCTCAGCAGAACCATCTGGCTTCATTTCCTGCTTCTCTGCTGCCCTATGTGCTCTTGCAAGGCCACCCTGCGGCTTTCTGAGAGGCCGTGATACATTGGTGGTCTTCAGCTCAATCCCAGTGATGGGAACATGGACTCTATGGGCTTTTTAAAAGTCTGATGTCTCCAAGGTGGAATATTGCATGTTGTCATTCTTCACATAGTATTCTAGTGTGTTTTTTCCCCTGTAGCTAGAATACTGCCTTTTCAAAATGAATTAAACTGCTATTCTATTCTTTTAAGGGAGGAGATTTCTGTTAAAATATATTTAGTTTTTTAATATTCTAGTTGTACGAGTGTGTATGTTGTGTATCTATCTATGGGTATATGCACATGTATGCAGATGCCTACTGAGACCAGAGATATGGGATCCCTCAGCTGGAGTTATAGATTATTGTAGGCTACCTGGAGTGAGTACCAGGTGGAGAATTAGGACCCATTAACAATAAAAGCTGGAATTAATAATGAATAATCAAAATTAATAATAAAAAATAAAATAATTAAAAATGTGAAAATTATATAATGAAAGAATTGTACAGAGTCCACATTTTGTATGGCAGATGTGAGGTAAACCTAACTTTCTATTTCAGTTTGTAGAGCTATAGAGATAGCTTAGCCATTAAGAGTTCTACAGGAATGGAATTTGAGTCCCAGCAACCATGTTAGGCACCTCACAACTGTCTAACCACAGTTCCATACAATCTAACACCTTCTTCTGGGATCTGAAGGCACCCACATATGTGTGCTTATTCACATGCAGATACATACATATAAATCCTTTTATAAAGCATTTTTAATTCTACTTTGACCCTTAAATCTTCACAGAAATGATCAATTGATCATTTGACATATTTCCACAGAAATGTAACCACAGTTTACAAGCCTTTAATTTTATGTTGTTATATTTCACAATATTGAATTTTTTCTGACCCTTGACTTTTATTTTATGAGATGCTATGTTTTAATATAGCATCTTTGTCTTACAAACAAACATCAAAGATTTTTTTCTCTTTCCTCTCTCCCTCCCCTCCCTGTTTCATGACAAAACTTCTCTAGAGTTCACATTTAGACCATTATTTGGTGGGAGTTTCGAAGTTGCTGTTGTTGGGAATGGAACCTAGGATCTTAGGCACACTAGACCAAGTGTGCTACCTCCAAGCAAAATCCCCAGTGAAGAATGTGTTTTACAACTGTTTGTACTTGAAACTGGGCAAGATAATGAATGGATAGTGTTTGCCCTACTGCCTGTCACATAGGAAGACCTACAAAATGGAGCCTTCCACATCCTCTAAGTAGATCCTTGATATTAACAACATAAGTGGCAAGTGCCAAAGTGATAGAATTTGGAGGCTCTAATTCTAACAAAGATGCTATTTAAAATGTTTAAATATAACCTTAAATGTGCACATAGAGAAAGTTCTAGCGGTTAGAGGCTTTGAAAACAGTTCTGTAACAGAGGATCTAATTCTTTAAGATATCACTTCCTCTGTAGCCTGACTGGTCGGTGATCCTGTCAAGACGCCACTCCACCCTAGTGCTGCTTGGAGGTGGGCAGGGTCGGAGAGGGCGTTCAGATTTAATTTTCAGAGGGAGGAAGAAAGTTAAAAATTGAGGCTAATAAAAGTTAATGAGGAACATTTGAATCCTTTAATGCTTCAGTTCATGTTGAAAGTCAGAATGGTGCTTGCCATTATTATATGTGTGGCAGCATCCTCCTTGGGTAAATTCTTTTCCCTTGAAAGTAAGCCAGTGTGGCATAGAGGTATATCATGTGCTCATGATTTCTGGCCATTTTTCTGACAGATTCCACTTTTTTTTTAAAGGAGAAAAGAACTAGCAAAAGGGAATTAAAATAGAAAAGTCTGTTTACTCTGCCATTTCCCAGCTATAACACAGACCAGGTTATAAAACATAGTTATCAGCTAAGTGACCACTTCTGTCTCTTAGTGTTTAAGTTTTTATTTTGGGATGGGAAACATTCTTCAAACCCATAGGGTACACTTAATATGTCAGTTTTCATTTGAGCATTTCTTTTTAGTTGTAGGTGTTTGGGGGGATAGCCTGACTCAGCATCCTGTGTTAATGGTCCAAAGATAGAACAGCTCAAGCTTTGCCTGCTCTTCTCTGTGAGATGTCAACATGCTTCTAGAGATGACTCCTTTTAGAGATGCTGCTCTCCTGCAGCCCTGTCTTTGGCCCACATCAAGTATAGGTGTGCTGTTCTTGCTAATTCCCTTGCTCAAAAACTGTCCCAGACCTCCCTTTACCTCTAATGGCCTAAGCTATGGAAAAGTATTTCATAGCAGAAAATTTTAGACAGGTACTTCAGTGACTGAGATACAGAAGTAAATCAGATCAGCTACATGTAACACAGAAGGGTCATAAGACATTTCTAGGGAATAGAACTAAAAAAAAAAGTGTCTTTTGTACTTTACCAGTTGATAATACCCCCCTTTGGGGGCTGAGATGGGGGATGCTGGAGAAGAAACCCAGGGCCTCCTATATGGGAAGCAAATACTATACCATTAAATTACATTTTTAGCCCTCTGTGATTTTTTTTCTTGAAAGAATTAAATCAGCTTTTCTATAGCAAAAATTTTAAATACTTAATTGTTCTAAATAAAAACATATCTTTCCCAGCAGGTATCAGCCTCATTATGTGGTTGCTTGGTTGTTTTTATTTTTTAGCTGAATGGATAAGCACATGCTTCCACAGACTATCTCTGCGTGGAACCTCAACCTTCCACTTTAGTTCCTGCTCTCCTCTTGAGCTGTAACTATGGAGATAGATACCACTGAGTCTCTGGGCAATTCCAGCTGCTTGTGTGCTTTAGCGGAATACTCCTTCAGTGGGATTTGGGGTCCTTGGCTTTCTGCTGCTACTTGTTCTATTTTGGGACAGGGGGACCACTTTGATTTTACCCTCTTCAGAATAAGGCACTAGACTTCTGTGTGATTTTAGATTCGTAGTCTAAGAATGTGTTTTTACTAAGAGACACACCATCCATGTAGGGATCATAAAATTAGTGATGTTTTTTAAACACCAATTATAGAATGTTGTACTCTGTGCTACAGAGTATATTTTTATGTTCTAACATGGTGCATTTCCTGAGTGACAAAGAATTTATATAGCCTGATACCATCTCTCCTCCTCTACCCCACAACTCTCACCAGTTATTCTGGGCTACAGAAAGCTGACATCTATTTCTGTTTATATCACTGGATGAAAGATGCTAATTAAAGTATGTTCTGATAGAAATATAATTTAAGCTACATAAGTAAGTACATAAGTATTTTGTGTCGTGCTACATTTTCTATCTGGGGGACAATTCAGTGGAAGAATGCATATTTAGCTTTTTCACAGTCTGGGTTTGGTCTCCAGCAATAATAATATGTATTATTAATACTAAACAAGAAACCTTCTGACAACCACACTAAAATACCAAATAATAAAATGGACTGAAAAAATGTCTCAGTGGTCAAAAGCATGTGTGGTTCTTGCAGAGGAGCTGAGATTGAGTCCCAGCATTTGTATCAGTCAGCTTCCAACTGCCTGGAACTACAGCTCCAAGGGAACTGACGTGCCTCTGATCTCCTCAGGCATGTGTGTGTACACACTTATATAAATAATAACAAACTTTTTAAAAATAATAATGCTACTACTATATTTAACTCAACCAGCCTCCAATGCTATCTAAATAAGTAAAAGATACTTTTAAATTATCAAGAAAGTTAATATTTCTTCATTTTAAGTCTTGGAAACTTCAGTGAAATTTAGCACATTATATTTCCACCAGAAATCAATGTACTTAGGGTGCATTGTGAGACAGTACCTGCCATCACAAATGCTGGTTATTTGTTTAGGATTTGTTTTCTGATAGGTCAAGGACTACATTGTGCACATTTCTCTGTGGTTGTTCACATCACGGATGTCTCAGTGATTCTTACCTTGTCTCCAGTGAGCAGCTGATGGGCCCCAGCCATACTAACTATATCCACAGTGGAACACTGAAATTCTTCCAGTCTCCTCAAGGAAAATGCTTAGGGAAGTTTAGAAGAGACTGTAGGCAATGCCACATGCAGCCAAAGCCTCGTCCTTCTAGAATATGGACTATCTGTGGATAAAAGCAGTCAGGAGAGAATCTTATCGAGGGACTACTGGATAATAGTACATAACTGAACAGCTTACTATTCATAGAAAGTCCTTGGGAGTGTTTGAGTAGCCTGCAATTTTAACAGATTTTATTCTTAATTATGTATATATGTGTGTATGAATGTATATATGTGTATATATATATGTGTGTGTGTGTGTGTTTGTGTATATATATATATATATATATATATATATATATATATATATATATATATATATATATATATAT
>LR752844.1:0-43902 GCA_902729485.2 Mus minutoides | reverse complement strand
AACTACAGAGTCATCTCTTTAACCCTGAGGTCAGTAAAAGACCTAGTAAAACATATATTTCTGACATAGAAGCAATTATAAGAACAGTCTATATGTTTGAGTCTTTGGAATGTTCTTTCTGGTGCTTAATCAGAAGTGCTTAGAACCTCAGTTGTCAAGTAGACTGAATCTTGGAGGCTTGTATGCAGCACCTGCCTCTCCAGTTTATTTTACTCTGTTTGAAGACTGCCACACCACACGCTTGCAGAAGCCCTCTTTGGTGCAAAGTACCTTGGCCAAGACTTACATTCATTTTGTTCCTAGTGACATGTTTACAAGCATGTATAACATTACTGGCATGGCACACATCTCAGTATTCAGTGAAGTTTGGATGTCCTTTCCAGTTCCCCAACCTCATCCTTGCAATGCTTTCCTGGCACATTTCTACCACAGAGAGGAGCATGTTATCACCTCTATGGTCTAACATTCCTTCCCTTCATTGCTATCCCTACATCTGAGCTAAAGCTAAGGGTTTTAGCCCAGGATACCTAATTTCTTTTATAATGTTCAGTTACATAAAATTTTGAATAACAGTGTGACAGATATTCTTAGGTGTCTAGCTATATGTGGCGAAGAAGCATGAAGAACTCTATGCTTCTCCAGGATATCAGGAGTCTTGAGACAAGGATTCTGGAACAAAACTCTACATTTTTAAATTACCTTAGGCTAAACGTTTAAGTGGAAAAATGTGAGATATCTATAAAAATGATATAAGGCTTGGCAGAGGTCCTGAGTCCTATAATTCTTACACAACACACACACACACACACACACACACACACACACACACACACACACTCATGCAAGCACACATACAACTTACTTGGCAGTTGTTTTACATGTAGATACATATCTTGCTCTTTATAACCCCATTTGACCTTATAACTTGACTTATACTTTTGTAAGTGTATGCTAGCTTCCTGGAGGACCAGAGGCATCTTTCATGATAATTCCATAATTGACTTGTTTACTAATACTCAGCAAATCACTGCCATTTGCTTTATGGAACAACTGGTCTGTTCACCTGGGGAAATAAATGCACAGTAGGAGAGTTCAAACTTTTCCTCTAAATATTTCTAATAATTGAGTTTGCTGAAATAAAGGAACAATAGGCTAATAGGAGAAAAGCTAACCAAATTTATTAATATGCATAGAAGCCATATAAAACATGCAACTCAGGAACTTCAGATGGTTAAACAGTAGAGGAAGAAGAGGACTTTGTAGGTACTATGAAATGGGGCATAGGGTTTTAGAGAAGGTGAGTAGTGAGTCTGGGGAAAAGCAAAGACCCTGGAAGAAAGCTGTTCTGGGCTCTGGTGTGATATTTGATTTCTTGCTTCTTACTCTGAGTATCTGGTGGTTAGTAAACAAGGAAAAGCCTTTCCAAGAAAAAATAGCTTTCTTATATTTACTGCTCTAAGGCAATCTCAGGTGGAAGTCCAAAGCATTGGACATGGAGGTTTCCTTTTGAATGTCAGTGAGGGTGTCCAAGAGGAAGTACTTATACTTTTTAAAGATCTCATTGAGGTGGGACAATTCTAAGAGTATTTATGACACATTTCTTGGTTTATACACCTATGGTAGTGATGCTTTTTAAAAAAAAAATATTACTTAAAACTCCATTTAAAGTATTTTTAGGAATTTATATGTATTTGTGAGACACACACACACACACACACACACACACACACACACACACTGGTGGGTAGAGCACCTTGATTCTCAAAACCTGTAACCAAATAAAGAACGCACCCACAGGAAACTGATGTTAGACTGTGTGCTTGCAGACACATACATGGGTATCACTGTCCTTAGCCCTCATCCTCCTGTCTGCAGACCAGTAGGAACTTGGGGATTCCAGCAAAAGCCAATTTCATAGATAAAGGTATGTGTACTAGAGACTTAAACTTGTCTGGGGACTAAGAATTTACTTCAACATCCAAATTTCTTCCCATGTGTGCTTAATCAGACACCTTGCCCATTTCATAGATATGCTGTAGAGTCATCCTCAGATACCAGCACCCATACCTGAGGCCTATGTATTGACACTGGATCAGATACATGAGTACTTTGAGGTCCTCCAAATGTGGCAACCTGGATCCTTAGCACTGGCAGAGCCCTGTGTGAAGGACAGAAAAGGCTCTACAGGCCTTTCCTGCAGAATATGTATTTGATTCCCACTTTGTTCCTGAAGAATCACAGATCGTCTTGGTTAAGTAAACTACATAGGACACATGTGGTACCCATGAGTATACTTACCTATACTACCTATACTGCTTTCCTTTATGCTGTGAGCTGAGCCATGCTGCCTCCTCCATTTCTTCTGTCTTCATATCCTTTCTCAACTTCCTTTTTTTTTTCTTATAACCATTTCCATAACATTCTCTCACTTTGAGAGAAATGTTTAACTTTGCTTCTAAAGATGCTTGGCAGTGTCCTCCATTAGCTATATACTCTTTGCAACAATGGAGATAGGCCCATTCTATTTACACCCATGCCAGGGAAGAGGTAGAGCTGTATTAGCAAATATCCTCTATCAAAGAACACTGAAGGACACTGGACATGATCTAGGTCCTGGGAAAGCTGTAGAGAACCATCAACAGGTCTGAGAACCTATGAGCTGATTATGACTGAAGAGGTGTCACCATTTTAGTAGGCCTTGCTTAAGGATAAGGCAGTAGGCACAGGTCATCCTCAAGGCCTGAGCCAGGAAATTCATCCTGATTGTCCAGGACTAATTCATTATTCAAGTCAAATAAATTTTTGTTTTTGTTTAATCAAATAACCCTCTTTTCTTTTGACTTATACTGACTGCCCTAGGAAAGGATATCTAAGGTAAAAATCCAAAAACCTTCCTCTTTCTGAAGATGGTAAATGGAAGCTCCTCATCTCTTCAGCTCTCAGCAAGGAGGGCCCATTCAGCCTTACAGGGTGCAAATGAGGGGTCTGATTTACTTCAGGGCAGTCATTTTTTCCAGAATAAGGCAGGGCATCATATACTGTATCTGTCACCCAGCAAATGCAGGGACTTTATTTCCTTCCAATTGATTACATTTATTCTATTTTGTGTATGTTCATGTTATTTGAATGTTAGGTTTTAAAAAACAGCTTTTTCTGAGGCCATTTTTCCCCACTCCTAGTGCCCTACAGCCCTAGGAAGTCTGGAGGTCTTGTCCTGACATCACGTGCTCGACAATCAACAGGGCTTTTCTGTTCTGAGCCTGCCCTCCTCCCCAAAGCTGAAATAAATCAAAGTTGGTTGAGACTCAGTCGTAATAAATCAAGACCTGTCCAGAGCTGGAGCCTGCCCAGTCAAAATGTCATACTGTGGCTTTCACTGAGGATTAATTAAAGGCCTGATATAAAGCCCAGATGTGCTGCAGGAGAGCAGCCGGCTGCCTGGTGGCCATGTCTCCCAGGTTCCTGCCCACCCAAGAATATGGAGGAGGCAGATAGAAAGGCATTCAGGATTGGGAGGGTATAAAAAGGGAGGCACCCATCAGCGCATTTGGATGGACTTTATCTAGTATGCAGAAAACAAGACTTTCTAATGAAGGAAAATAAATAAAATAAAGACTTTCAGGCTATGTATACTCAATTCTTAAGTGAAGGAGAGTATTATCGATCCGAAATCTTGATTTAATCAAGAAGACTGAAGGACAAGAACCAAATACATGTTTCATTGATGTAAAGCCAATGTTGTAAGATTGATGTGTGATTTGCTCTGGTGTGCATTTCACTGACAGAGGATGCTCTGTGGATGGAGCTTTTTCATTTGTTTTCTGTGTTGTTTTCACAGGAAGCTCACTCTGATGAGGGGAGATTCCGGTGGTTTCCTCCCTGTGCTTCCCAGGCCTACATCATTCTACATAGGCATCCACAAAGGCACTTCATTAACTTCCTATTGGCTGAATTAAAATGAGGATACATGTTAAGTCTGAGCCAGCTCTCCACTTTATACAGTACTGCATTGAGACAGAAATGAAAAATAATTTATGCCAAAACCATATGCATTTACATTTCAAATGTCGTCCCCTTTCCCAGGCCCTCCTCCACTAGCACTGTCCCCTACCCTTCACCTCTAAGAAGGTGCTCCCCTACCCACCCACCCACTTTTACCTCAACCCTCTAGCATCCCCCTTCTCTAGGGCATTAAGCCTCCACAGGATCAAGTGCATTCCCCCACCACCACCACTGAGACCAGACAAGACAGTCCTCTGCTTCATATGTAGCAGGAGACCACAGACCAGCCCATGTGTGCTCTTTGGTTGATCTGAAGCCCATTGTTTAAGGATTTGTTAGTCTTTTAGACTTTACTAGTCACAGGTGACTATATATAGTATCTTAGTGGTTTTTGTCTCAGTCACTTCCATATTGAAGTTGAGTCAGAGATAATACTTTCAGCAATCTTCTAAATATTCTACATATTCCTCTTCTTATTTCTTAAGTCTGGCATATCATTTGAGATTTTTAAGGATCCAAAAGGCATGTTATTTTTCTAAAGTCTCTCTTCAAGGCTCTTATTTTAGATAATTATCTGGAAAAAAACAACTTACTATAAATGTGTATTTCCACTCTTCTAGATATTAATATTTTCAGAAGGATTACCCTTTCATGCCTTATTGCTTAGTCAATAAATAACTTATGATTGCCAATGCCTTTTAATCTATATTTTAACTTAGGTGAAGTTGAAAAGCCTATAGCATAGTGAAGACTGCATTTTAGGAGTTGGAAAATTTAGAGAAATAAGCTGTTTTTAATTACTTTTATTTTTTACACATTCTTTGTTTTAAATGACCTTGCTTGATCAGTCCTTGGTGGCTTTTGCAGGGGCGCTGGGGATTTGAACTCTAGTCTTCATGCTTATGGCAAATTCTCTCACCTCTTGCTCCATTTCCCCAGCCCTTCTTTCTCTTTTTGATGTATACTGAAAAAACACATTTTTTGTTGGCAGTCACTGTTTGAAGAAATGAGCTAGCATAACAGAGGGTTAGTATAGGGTTTTCATACAGCTGTGTATCCAAGCTCTCTGCAGATGATACCCTACATTTCCATTTGTACAGAGAAGTACAACCAGAAACTTCTACTCTGGAGACATATGGAAATAAAGACCAAAAAAGTAAAGATTTGTTCAGTTATACAGCCAGAACTGACAAAAGGACCCTTTGTTCTCCTGGCTATATATTTATCTCTTCTCCTATTCCAAACTCCGTTATCATCATATTAGCTGAAAAAAAAAAAAAACTAGTAGAAGTTGGCCTACTTTCTGAAAATGTATCACCATATGCTTATGAGATGACTATCTTATTTGTATTATACTTCAGTGTGACAACTTAGAAACTCAAGGATTTATGAAACTTGACATATTTACCAGACTGAGTTATTTGTAATACGCACTTCATCATCATCATCATCATGACACACACTTCATCATCATCACCACCACCACCACCACCACCATCATCTTCATCATCATCATCCTAAATGCCTTCTTCTTAAAATAGAGCAGGTGGATATTAAAAGACACACGATTGCCACTGTAATATCAGCTGTTTTTTCCTTCATAGACTATTTTTGATGGTGTTTAAAATAGAATTTACATGGTGGTCTCTGTTAATTTTTTTCAGTATCTGCTTAACTGCCTGTTCTTGGGTGGCCATTTACTTTGTGACCCTGAGGAGACTGCCCACACCTCCAGGCATTCTCTTTATTTACTGGCTCAATATGGCTCCCTGTTCCTCAAAGTTCTTCTTTCTAGAAGAGGATACTATATGTAGAGAACAGAGTCACTTCACATTCCCAGTTGCAAATGTGTAGGTGGGTGGGGACCCTTCTGGGACTGACCGGAGAACACCTGACTGGGGTTTCCTAGTGGCTCTAGAGGAGTGACTGTGCTCTCAGCCCTTCTTTACTGCCAGTTCCAAGTGATGCTGTTGTTAACAGGATGAGGTCATGCTTACAGAGCAGTGTGAGCCGCAGTTCTACTGTGCTTTCAGGAGTTTGAGTCTAGGCCCTGAAATGTAATATATTTTATAGTAAACTTGTTAAAGTTCTGTTTTCTTCCATCATTTCCTGAAATGGCCTAAATGTTTTCTCTTGTGGTTCAGTGTAACTTTAGCGTGCTTCTTGGTGACCTGCCCGCCTTTTTAGTAAAGATATTCCTTAACCTTGTGGATCACCTTTATTTACTGAACTTGAGCACTGGAATCACAGCTTGCTGTACTTCCTCCCTGCATAGCCAGAATGTTGGTGCTGTTAAGTTTTCTCCTAATCACAAAGTTAAATGCTACTAAGTATGCCACTACATTTGTATGGAACTAAACCATTCCAAAGGCAAAGCATGATTATCATTTAAATCTGACACAGCACACTAAGGAAAACTATAGCTCAGAGAATAAAAGCATTCAGCAATGTCTCTTTACTGTGTGTCTGGCCTGTTTACAGCTCACTACACAGAGAACTCAGAAGAAATAGAGAGCTGAAGGAGAAGCAAGGGAGCTTTTCTTCTAGTTTACTGCTTCCATCACCCCCCCCCCCAACTCTCTTGGTAAAAGCAGCATTTGTGAGGGTGTGAAAGTTCATGAAGCACTTGTATATACATTCTTTCAGGTCTTCTCTTTCATGGCATTTACTCCAATTGTAAGCAACCCATCGTTTGTATAATCAGCCTTGATCTTTCTCATCCACTGTATCAGATACACTGAAATAGCAGCTGAATCTGCCCTGGTTGTGATGCCATAGTCCTAGCTGGCATGCTACAGCATAGACTGGTGTGAGGTTTCTTAACTTAATAGATAATGGGGTTTGATTCTTACAGCAGCCTCTTGTGTAGTGTTTATTTAAGAAGTTACTCTGATCCCCCAGACTTAACTGATACATCATTTGCAAGTTTCTCTGTGTCCTATTCTTTAATTGCAACAGACAGAACACTGGCAGTCAGTCCTTTTAAGTCTTTCATACTATATTACGAAGGTCAGGGGGCCTAGAGCGCACTGCCTTCCACAGAAGGTAAGTAGACACCACTCTTTTGCCGTTCTTTCGGGGGAAAAAAGTTGGCCCTTTGCAAAATGAGCAGTGTGGCTGATTGTCAGACACATGGCTTTTCATCCCTGGGACCAGTCTACACCTTCCCGCTCCCCCCCTACCCCGCCCCACAGCTCTGAAGATTCCAGATCCTCTAGGTACATCTGCACCTAAGCAGATGGGATCTAGAAGAAAGGCTTAGTTAACAGTATTGATACTGCCTGTCACGTATCCTTCAAAGACAGATAAAGAGATTCCACACAAAGTTTTAGTTACAGCCACTAGGACTTTCCTACCCCTCATTGATTACTTTTCTCTATAACAACCCTTAAGGCCAAAAAAGGCAGGAAAGGCTGTCTGATTCAAGTGATTTTCTTACTGAAATTCTGAAAGCTTGTATTTATCTTCAGGAAGCTGTAATTTTAGCTGGTGTTCATAAGCTTGGTGTTACATAAAAACAGATTTCACAGCAGTCAACTTAGATTGAACCTATATAATTGTTAAAGGAGAGATTTGGATAAAATGCAATCATTAAAAATTAGAAGTCCACACATACAATACTTATTCTTATCATAAAAATAATTGATTTACTTACAATTACATTTTATATATTTCAGTTTTTTATGGACATTTGAGTGGTTGGAAGTTTGGTTTTTTCCAAAGCTCCCTCCCCATTTTTATGCTGATATCTAGTATTTTTTTAAATGATTACTTTTTTCCATTGTATTCTGAAAACTGTAAATGCCTTTTAGTCTGTATTTGCACTTTTACTCTGTACATTTTAATCACACTTACAAATCCTGAAAGAATTGTGGAGTCACTCATGCTGAGCCATAACACTGTTCTGGACTGAGAATACTATAGAAAAAGTATATGGTGCTGGGACAGGAAACTGAGAGGTCACATCACAACCACATGCAGAATGCAGGGGCTCTGGGGAGAACACAAGAGTGATAAGGTGATAAGCCCTCAGGAGCCAAGTCTAGGGGGTGCTCTGGCAAGGCCGCATCTCTTAAAGGCTCCATACCTCCTCCAAAAGTTTCTCAGTGTTCAAGGACCTGGGCCTATGGAGGACATTTCTCATTCAAAACACCAGAGCTCCACTTCCACAGACACTCAAGTCCCATCTGCCTGTTCAACCCTGTGACCATGGTCCATGACTGGGAAATGGATTTCTTTCCTGTCTCTGGGTTAGGTGTTTGATGGTTGTGATGATACCACGGATACTTTTGATGACACAAAACACAAGCCATCCTCTGAAGTGTAACCCTGGTCCCTTTATCCCCGTTTCAGATGTTTCACATCGCTGCCTAGTTTGGATGGCACCAGGTATCACACAGGTTCCGTTGGACCTCAGCTCTGCCTCTTTCTCCTCATCCATTCCTCACAGCACAAATGCACTCAGCATGCTGAAGGTTTAGAGAGTTTGTAAATTTCTGTTAGTTCTGCACGGTGCCCCCGGTTTGGAGATACCTCCTTCATCCTGTCTCTCCAGTCTTGATTCCCTTACATACACTAAGCTTTAAAGTGTGGGAACTCAAACCACCCTCTGGTTATCGTCTCATCTGAGTTTTGCAATGACCTTTCTCCTCCAAAGGGAGTAATTCTTACTTCCTGGGGACATCCATTGATGTCAGGAGACATGATTGCTCTTCATTTTTGATTGGGGGCGTGTAGAGTCTGGGACTATCTAGTCACTAGAGGCCAGAGATGCTTCCACACATCCTCTAATCACTGGACACCAAAAAGTGGTCTATCTCTGAGCCTAAGAGATTAACTTCTGCTCCTTAGAAAGAGTCCATTAACCCAAGACCCATTCCACCCTGGGTACCTTAGTGTGGCTCTGGGGACATCCCTTTCTGATACACAGTTTACTCTCTCCTAGCCCTCTAGGCTTGGTTACTTCATGTTTGAAGCCATAATTAATTCAGCTGTTACTCTCAGAGCCTGAACTATGGCTTAGCAAAAGCTATCACAGTCGTGCCTCATTTTTTTGAGAAATGTGTCATTCAGTGGTTTTTCCCTTGAAAATATTTGCACATTCACAAGCTAAGATAATTGTCACATCTTGTATGCAGCCAGATGGCTGAAAGATCATTGTATTGCGCAGGACAGTACCTCCGTATAACAGATGAAGAAAAAATGGGTGGCAAAAGATGTGAATTTAGGTCAAAATTTTAACTATCTTTGTGTCCAGTGGTGCTAAGATGAGTTAGTGTGCCCATAAAACAAGTAGACTACTAAACAGACCTCAGACTTAATGGAACTTAGTCTTTTTGTGTAAAGTATAACTTTCAAATACAAAATTTTTGTTCCTTTCTTCTTTATTTCTAATACTTTGGAGAAACTATCCTGTGGTAAAGGTATATTTCTGTTTATCAGATTAGAAGTAAAAATGTAGGTTTTAATCTTGCTTTCTATGTGTTAACAAATATTTAGAGAAAATAAACGTTAGTCTTCTGAACCTATTAAGAAAGCACAAATGATAGTGCACATTTTAACCCCAGTAGTAGAGTCTGAGTTAAGTCTGCTGCAAGTTCAAGGCCAACACAAAAAAACTGTCTCAAATGTGAATGAGACTAGGAAGCAGAGGGAGGGAGGGAGGGAGGGAGAGAAGGAGGGAGGAAAGGATGAAGGGAGGGAGAGAGAGAGAGAGAGAGAGAGAAGCATTTCACCATTCCTACTTTCTTCCAGCACTGTTTTACTATTATTAAATATTTTAGTAGAAAAATTAGATGATTACATAAGGAAGAATATATATTTTGCAACCAGGTTATTTCATTTTAATTTTTGAGACAGGGTCTCTCTATACAGCCCTGGCTGTTATAAATCTCACTATTTAGACCAGGCTAGCCTTGAAATCACAGAGATAAACCTGCTTGCATTAAAGGCTGCACCACCATGCCCAGCTCCAGATTATTTTAATACAACAGTATGCCAGTAATGCAATAAAAAATACCCAACACAAAATAAGATTGTCTACCTTGTAAAATACAAAAACAAAAAAACTATATTTGTAGCTACAATGTAATTCCCTTTGGCTTTTCTTTGTCAGGAGAACCAAATTAGAAGTATAAGTATGAGTTGCTTAAAGAATTACCTTCTTAACCTGATCAATAATTTTTCAAGAGCATAGTAGGTCACAATTTATCTTCAATTTATCTAATTAAAATGAGACAGCAAAAATAAAAAGTCATGTTTAATTTTCTCAGGTATCTTATGATTAATTAACTGCATATTTTTTATCAGTTCTGGAGAGCTAGTCTCTCTGTGCATACAGACTTTCCTAGTTATGCCTTCTGCCCATCTGAATGCAGTGTGAGAATCCCTTTTCTACCCAGTCTTACCTGACTCAGAAGCACCTCCTTCCAGGAGCTTCCTTTGGGCCAGAAATAAACCCAAAGGTCTATTTTATAAAAAGGTTCGTGGCAGGTTATGCATTTTTCAGTATGTTTTTTAAGGGCTTGGCTGAGATAATTTAATTTCTTATGTTCATTAATTCCTCTCCTCCTACCTCCACCCCCCTCTGAATAAATGGCCCTTCACACGAATCCAATTTACTTTCAATACACCTTATTCACAGTGCCTTTTATTGCAAGCTGCATTCTGGCCAGCTGTAAGGTTGCCGGACTGCCTCAGGTTTCCTGATTTAGCTCTGGGAATGATTTCAGCATGGCAAAATCTTTTCCCTGGCCAATTTGGAAAACAGGATTCAATTTGTGAAGAAAACCTAACATGGCAACTGAGAATGAGAAAGGATGGAATGGGTTAAGAAGGGAGGCTGTCAGAGAAGAGATGAGGAACTACATGGGTCTCTTCCTGCTGTATCTTTTCTTTTCCCCACTTGCCTTCTGCATTCTCTCCAGACAAGGTAGGTTGGTGGGGAAAAGGGCACTAAGGTCAGAAGCAGTGTTTGACTTTGTATTTTCATTCCCCTTCCTGGGAAATTAGAAGCTCCGCTTGAGAAACAAGGGGCTAATATGGAACCCACAGGCAACTGGAAGGAAAGGAGCTCCAATGTCAGGATGAAGCTCAGTACAAGAGTAAAGTTGCTGACTTTTATTTAGGAACCTACAGGAGGCAGAGGTTGGGCAGCTGGAGCTGTGATTGAGGGATTGTCACTCTGAGCAAGCAGCTGACCAAAGTAGGCCCAGGTCCTCTATGTGCAGTGAGAAATAGCAATACTTCCTTTGACATACGCCATTGAGCCCACAGCTAACCTCCTAAATTTGAGACTGTCTGTTGGATCTAAAGGCTATTTTAAATGATTTACATGGGGTGCTAAAAGATTAATTAAAGGTATATTTTATTGTAGACTTTGGTAAAGAAAAATTCTTCAAGTACACACCAGTAGATTCTTGATTCCCACAGAAAATAGTTTTCTAGTCTCAGGAAGAAAACTATTTTCTAGATAAATGAGACAAATGTTGTCTGGGTACTGTGACTTCGTTCTTTGGATGTATACTGTTTGGTTTTTTTTAAGAGAAAAAATATGCTGTATTTAAATACAAGTAACATTCTTCTTATATTTCAACTACATTGCTTCTATTTTACAGGATCTGTAGTATTAGAATTAGCAGATAGTCCTTCAGAAAATGCTAAATATGAATAATTCTTAAAGTCTAGTAACTTCTGAAGGAACTTGCTGACGATAGGATACCATGCTCAGCTCTGTTCCTGAGGAGGAGGTCCTGAGTATTTGTAATAATCGGAGTTTCTAGAGCATGTAGAAGGAGTGCTGGCATTGCCAAGGAAGCTGTAAGCTCTGATGAGGGCTTGGCTCTGCTGGCCTCCAACCATCTCGTCCACTGCTTCTCAAACTTCTGGCATGCATAGCAGTGAACTGGACACTGCATTAAAACTCTGTCTCTGCTCCTCAGCCCTGGTTTTCTCGTGTGGTAGGTGGAGTGGGACCCAAGAATTTGCATTTATCACAAGTTCTCTGCTATGTGGTTGCTGCCTCTGGATTGCCTCATTTTCAAGACAACAGTTCTAGCTTGTGTTCAGCCTGACCCACAATCTTAGAGAGGCAAGAGAGCTGCAAAACTCAGCCTCTGCTAAATTAGAGACTCAAGTGTCTCCAGAAAGTGGACAATTGCTTTAAAATAACAGATAACCCATAGCAGCAGTTTGTCTAGCATCCCTCATGCCCACTCCTGGGGTTCCTGACAGCTTAGGAGACCAGATTAGACAATAGGGCTATTTCTCAGCTCTTCTGGAAATGCCTGAGTGAGAATTTGGTGTAGTGAAGTGGAACTGAGAGTGGAGAGGACACATGAAACAACCTGTAGAATGGAACCCGTATGCTTTGACAAGTGCTTTCACACAGAAGAAAAGGAGAGGAGAGGAGGGAAGAGAAGGGAAGGATTACAGATAACTTCATATGTAAGACCAGGAAAATGGGGAGGAATACTGTTAAATAAATATAAAAGTTGGCTTTGTAGGAAATAGTAAATTTTATTTTAACATATTAATCATATTATGTTAAAGCTGTAATGAACTTATGGTTGATTAATTTTCTACAAAAATATTGAGGTAATCCAAGCCATGGGGGGAAAGAACCTCATATAATACACAAAAACCTAAATCTGAGTGCAAAGCATCTCTTGGTTCTAAATAAAAGAACTAAGCCTCTGCTATTCCGAGAAGAGAACACAGGAGAGAGTCATCTTGTGGCAATGCCCATCCTTATACCCCACGCAACAAAAGAAATGGTAGGTATATTGTACACCTTCAAGATTTAAAGCTGCTGAATCTCATGGGATAGCATCGAGAGAGCGAAAAGCAGAGCGGGAGGAAATTTTTTGCAAAATGTGCACATCGTGATGAAAAGGCCTGAACAGAGGGGCCTGGGAGGTTGCCCACTTTCAGGAGATGCTTGAGCCTCTAATTCAGCAAAGGCTGATTTTTGAAACTTTCTTGCTTCTTTTTGATTATGAGTCAGACTGAAGAGAGCTAGAAACATTCCTGAAAATGAGGCAGTGAAGAAGCTGCAACCCCACCACAAGGGAACTTGATATGAATGCAAACTCTTGGGTCCCACTCAAACTTACCACAAGAGGAAACGTGGACTGATCACAAAAAGCAGTGATTTAATGCAGTGGGAAAAGACAGGAAGGGCATCAAGAGCGTGGATTTAGGCCAGGCACCAGGGTGTGAAGATTACCTGACAGCATCAACACTTTTCTACATGATTGGGTAGTCAGGGAGACATATACCTGACTATTATGCACAAGAAAAAAATGTGCATCATTAGTGGTAAAGAGTGAAAATCAAAACCATGATCAAGTACCCTTTTACAACCACTAGAATGACTATGAGCATACACTGGGCAAGCAAAACAGTCCAGCCATTCTGGAAAATTGCTTAGTGCATTTTACAAATACTTGTTATAGGTGATATAATTGAGAAGAGTGTTGGTTGGCATAATATCCATCAATTCCTGAATAGATAAACAAATGTACTATATACGTAACATTGTCTTAGTCAGGGTTTGTATTCCTGCACAAAACATCACGACCAAGAAGCCAGTTGGGGAGAAAAGGGTTTATTTAGCTTACACTTTCACACTGCTGTTCATCACCAAAGGAAGTCAGGACACGAACTCTCACAGAGCAGGAACATGGAGGCAGGAGCTGATGCAGAGGCCATGGAGAGGTACTGCTTACTGGATTGCTTCCCATGCCTTACCCAGCTTGCTTTCTTAATAGAACTCAGGACTACCAGTCCAGAGATGGCACCACCCACAGTGGGCTCTCCTACCCTTCCTTGATCACTAATTGAGAAAATGCCTTACTGGTGGATCTAATGAAGGCATTTCCTGAAGGGAGGCTCCTTTCTTGGATAACTCCAGCTTGTGTTGTGTTGAAACACAAAACCAGTCAGAGCATACATATATACATACAATGGCATGTCATTCAGCCAACAAAACAGTGAGGCACTGATGCATGCTGCAGCATGGAAGAGACTCAGAACATCCTATATAAAAGAAGAGTGACCCCAAATCAGCATGACATATTCTATTTATGTTAAATGTCCAGAATTGTGAAATATATATATATATATATATATATATATACATATATATATATATATATATATATATACACAAAAAGTAAATGAATAGCTACCAAAGATGTAGGACCAGGGATGGAGAATAGCTGTTAGTAAGTACAAAGTTTCCTTTTAGATGATGAGATGTGCCAAGATTGAATTAGCATGATTGTACTATTATGACTTTTTCAACACCTACTGAATTATATGCAATTAAATGAGTGAATATTTATGGTCTGTAAGTTATATGTCTATAAAGATGGCTTTAGAAAGTATTATACATATGAATCTTAAGTAACAATATTCTGTAGAAGGTGAAATCTAGTGTATGTTTGGAAGACAGGAAGCATGTGTGGCTCTCTGTTTCTGACCGAAGTCAGGTTGCAGAAGGGAATGGTGTGCCCATGAGGAACATAAAGAACTAAAGTTATTTTAATGTAAACCTGGAAGTACAACTCTTTTCTTTAAAGGACCAGGAATGATTCAGATGCACACCTCTCTCAGAGTAAAGAGGGAGCCAAGATGGCACAAAACTGTGGAAGTGAAGAAGCAGCAAGCTGATAGAGAGCACAGGCTTGAAGAGCAGCCTGGAGCCACAGTGGTGCCATTCCGTTGGGGAATGTTTGGGAGGGGACACTTAAGTTTTAGTGATTGTGTGCAGCATGAGTGAAGGCTTAGGGAGATTTGCATAGTTTTTCAGAGTTTAACTGAAAAGGAAAAGTTGTTGAAAGTTTAAGAAGTTTTAAATTGTTGATATGTTATATAGGAAGGACAAACATTTAGATTTAGAGAAGGGTAAAGCCAGCAGCAGAGTGATGATTGAAAACAAAGGCAGATACAAAATGAAACTAGGACTCCACGTGCTAGGAACATTTAGCACCCTGAATGTACTGTCCAAGACTCCCCAAGCCCTGTTTGTTTGTTTGTTTGTGGAGGCTGAAAAAGATATAATGTAAGCTTGTGTTGCCTTTTCTAGTGAAAGATATGGTTATATATGTTGATAACTTATAATTGTATAAAATGCCCAGTATTTGAAGGCTCTTGGCATCTGGGGTTTCACATAGACTGCCATGGGGTGAGGAGCTCAGCGTGTAGCACAGCCTCGCTTTGCCATCACTGTGTGGATTTCTACAGACATTTGCACTCACTTCTCAAACATCTACTTGTGAAGTATATGCTAGGATTACTATCAAGAATATATGAATAACATAGCATTGAGTAATTGGTAAAGAATAAGGCCTTAGAATGCACTCTTTCCTGAATGTCATCCCAGGGTCATCGTCTTCCCTTGTTGTGTCTGTTTACTCACCTCAAGCACCTATTCACGTGGCTAAAATTGTCTTGTCCTCTACATTCATGTAGTAATATAAATTAACAGCAGCTGCTACCATTACTATTGAGAGTAAGAATGCTAACAGTAGAAGTAGGGGGAAAGGAAAGATTTCTGCCAGCTGTGGATGAGAACTTCCAATAAGAATAAATGTTCCTGAATTCATTATTGACAGGAAGGAAAGCCTGGTTATGTTGTGATGTGCTTACAGCTTGTAAGAAACACGACTCACTTGTGACTGCAGTGGCTGTGCAGTGTGGCCTCCATCGCAGGGACGCCACTCTTCGTTGCTCACTATCATTGATAAATAAAGTAAGCACAGCTTCCGGTCTTGACTTTTTTTTTTAAGTATAAGTAAAATGAAGTGAGAAGTGGCTGTGTACCATAAGCTTTTGTGGGCTATGAAATGCCTAACAAGTAATCTAATCATGCATTTTCTTATTTAGGATAACACTAATGAAGAGAGTGTCTGATTTATAGGCCTCTATAAATGAAAGGTCTTACGACAAAGCCTCTTTGTATTCACAGAAATGGGTTTCTAATTTGTATTTACCTTTCCATCTCTGATACGTGATGAAGTTACTTGATTTATTGCAGAATAAAATCTGTGCCAATTCTGGTCATTATCATTTTTCCATTGATATTTTAGTGCTTGTTACAGTAAAATTCCAACAGAATTACACAACTGAGAAAGAATGATTTGATAGGTCCTAAAAGTGTATACCTTAATGGATTTCTGATGGAGATTGAACTTGATGGCAGTATGCTAAGTTCTTGAAGTTGGAAATTAATGTTATATTTTTAGGGGACATTCTTGGCATTGCTGTTACTGTTTTAGAAGAGGAGAGGAGGAATAACTTTTCTTCTTTTCTCAGACAAATGACCAAGTAGGATTTTTTTTTAATATAAATTACAAAAATGTTCAGTTCCAATAGCATGCTGTGATTCCCAGCCCAGTGACTTAGTTTCAGCGTGCCCTTGGCGTTTCTGTAGACAGCAGTAATGAGAGCAACATGGGAACCACTCATGGTCTGTGCCAGTGCCGTCCAAACTCCAAAAGTCTCCTTTATTTGGAGTCATAGGGCACACGAAAAAGAGACTCTGCCCCCTCTTCTCCTGCCGTGGGTTTGTTTTTGTGCCTCAGACAGACCCCTACCTAACAGTAGTCTCTTCCCAGACCTCGGGAGGGGGCAAGGCTGCATGAGGAATGGCAGGAAGGTAGTAAAACAGAGCAGAAAGGATGAAGCCATTTCAGGAGAGCCAGCAGACGTGGACTCACAGTGTTTACTTGTCCTAGGACACAGAGAACTTCACCAGCCCCAAGGCCATGGGGACATGACCTCGGACTAACGATATGATCTTTACATACTAAACCTATATGCTTCCACACTGTGAAAACACTGCTCTGTCTTGTTGCCTTTGTAGTCTCCAGACAATGTCAGTTTAGATATATTCCACCATTTTTCCTACTCTCCTTGGCATGAAAAGTGACATAAGCTCTAGATTAAGCTTTGCTTCTTTTCTTGGATTCACAGACACATTTATTTGATATATGGCAAAGATAAACAGCAGAACTAGAGAGTGAGTGGGAGAATCCACTTATTTTAAGATAGCTTTCCTTTTTCAACTTCAACATGAGAAATAATTATATTTATCTCTGCAGCATGGTGATAACTGGATGGTAAATTAATTTTCATGTAGGTCTTTTTAATAAATTTTAATTTTACACTTTCAAGAACCAGAAGTCCACCATGGCGTCTTGAGGTCAAGTGCTCTGAGCCTTTTGACCCTACTTTTTTATAGCAAGGGCTGTACCCCCCCAAATCCATAAATTATTTGAAACATCCTTTTAACTTCTCAGCAAAAGGTGCCAGATTGCTTAAACAGGTTCATGTTTTATCATAGTACTGCATCTACTTTTCAGTCATTTCAGTGTGGATTCCTCCAGTAGTTAAGTCAGCATTTCAGAATTTAACATTGGGCAGTGAGCTGATAGATAGATGAGGGCTACAACTTTGTGACTTAGATAAAATTTGAGTAACTGCTGGTAAATGATTTTCTTCTCTTCAAGCAATGTATAAGTGATTAGCTCTGTGGTCCCACAGCTTAGGGCACCATCGCTGAACACAGTTTAATGAGTAAATCCTTGCTAAGTAGAACACTCATAATTTATTTCCTTTTAAGATATACTATCTGCAGATTATGCCCTCTGAAAAGCAAGTGAAATGCCTTCAGGGCCTGAGGGTGATTGTGAACATTCACAAAAGTATATGACACTAACATCAACCAATGAGCTATTTGCATTCCACTAAGTCAGTTATCACTAGCTATGGGTTCTGGTGGCCGGCCTGTGGACTGTATTATGTTATCCTCAAAAATAAATGCTAATGTCTGTAATGTTGTTACATTCCCTACCATATTTGGTAAATTGAACTAGCTTGGCCCCTTAAGGGCTGCCAAGAGTCTTCCTGGTAAAAATGCCAATTGGGTTAAGACAGCACTGACACAAGCCTTATTTGTAGACCATCCCTGGATGACACTGCAGCATTTATTGCCCCCAGATCTTTGGGATTTGACCTTTTTAAAGTGTTGTTGTGAGATATATATATAATCTCCCATATGATGTCTTCCCTTATTGGCTATGTTTTGGTCTGTGGGTCACTCTCCCAAGGGACATTCTGAACATTGTAACTTTCATGAATAGTTATATTAATCAGTAGCTTCTCACATAAACATTTGCCTTGATGCTTGGACAAGTTAGTGAGGAAGGTGAGGCACCTGGAGTAGAAGGAAGGTGATTGAGTATTTAACTGCATATATATGTAATATACCTCTGTGGGCACCTGCTCACATGTGTACATACCCAGACACAGACACATCCCTATAATTTAAAATGGTTAAAATATTCCACATCCCATACAATTGGAAGGTGGATGGGGGGTGGGGAGGATAATGGAGGGTAAAAAAATAAAGTAATTAATTAAAAAATAAAATAAAATGATAATAAAATTTAAACTAAGTGTTTAATAATTTATAATATAAAATATATATAGTTACCACTTTTAAGCATTTTATATTTATAGCAAACTAACATTAAATTTTCAACATTGATATTTTAATGATGAATTTTGAAAATCACTTGGGTCGCTATCAAAAATAATCCATATGCTTTTTAACCCAGGAAACAGTCTTTGGGTGTCAAAGTCTCTGACTTGCAAACTTGAATCTGCTTCTTAACCATCCTTGTGAAAGTTAATATGGCACACCTGAGTTCACCTAGTAAACAAGGTTCCTGCTCTACACTTTTCAAATATCTGTGTGATGAAATTTATTTCTATTTAACTGAGTCCCCAAAATACTTAATATTTTCCTTATTAGCTGCCTTTAACCCTTATGGATTTGTGTATAAAAATAACTTAGATCAATGAGCAAGTATGGGCTTAGACTACAGCTGAATAGTAGAGAATTTGCCTAGCATGCGTGAAACCCTTGGTTTGACCCTGAGAAATGAAAAAAAAAAATTAAAGCAAAGCATACAGTTGTGATGAGAAATTAGGTTCTTAAATATGTACATATTTTGAGCTTTGCATGCTGCATATGTATAACATGTATTCTTTTTCTCTAGTTGTGATTTATCTTCCTTCCAAGAGAATAGCTACTGCTGGACCCTTAAAGACCATCAAATCCTTACCTGTCTGTCATGATAGACATTCATAAACTTAGATTTATATGTAGGAAAACAGGAGCTAAGCCAAAAAGATAGAAAGTGCGGGTGACCTGTGATTTTTCTGTTTTATCTTGTTGCTATAGCCTTATGAATTCATTTCTTTATATCTCTAAGAAAATGCCAGAGAGAGAATTTAAATTTGCTTGTAGTTAAGGTAGTGCTTATGAACTAGGATTAAGAACTTGTTAGCTGAAAGGATATTGTGGATCTACTTTGGTACCTAATAAATGACAGTTGGTAGACATGATTCTACAGTGTTCAGGCTATGTATATCTACGTCTATTTGGTAAACTCAGTCCAACCTTTATAGTCCAACCTGGTTCATAATTAGCTGGTTAAACATGCTGTAATTTGAATGTTGCTCCACACAAGAGGGTAAAGAAATACAAGAGGAAGGGAGAATAAGGAGAATTTGAATCATGCTTGCACATGGTCAATAGCTCTCTGCTAAGTGCTGCAAATGGATCTACGCTTCTTAGGACAGAACTTTTAGCTCTCCTCATAAGTTTGTATATGAAGTCCATCATTTCACGGTTCTCTTATTTTTAATGGATCCTTTGTCATATTCATTCTACTTGTAAAAAAATATTAATTATCTTGTTATACCTAAGAGAACCTCTGATGGCAGGGACTTTTTTTTTTTACAATTTTTCAGTCTTTTCTTCATACTTGAATGTATATTAAGTACTTAAGTGTGTATGAACATGTGTAAGTATCCTTGTATATACTAAATATTACCAATGTTGCTATTATTAAGAAATATGCTTTTATTTCCATTTTTTAAAAGTAGTTAAAAAGCACTATGAACCTGTGTCAGAAGCACCTGTGCATGAGTTCTTTTTGTGTTCAGTTCAAAAGGATAAAAAGAGGTAGAGGTATGATAATCACAGGTTCCAGGTGTCTAAGCTGCAGAGTAAGAGCTTCTTGGAAAATATTAAATGAAAACATAACCACTGAGCGACCAAAGGCTATGAAGAATTCTCAGCCCCTTGCTGCCTGCAAATATTGCCCAATTTAGACAGCATAAACTGTATGTTCCAGCTTGAAAATGCCACACCATGTATTTAAGCCAAATACCTTCCTTGGTTGACTTAGAAAAGTGGTTCTAAAAATAAAACACTCAACCCGAAATAAACCTACTTGTATGTATATTCAAAAATAATCATTCTTTATTATCTTTTGTCCACAAAGGTTCACTGGCATAGAAGCTTGTCTGGAGGAAAAGCCTTTAACCTTTTCAATGACTTGCAAGATTTTGAGTTGCCCTCCTGTCTGTGGTTCTGGGAGGTTTTGTCTGCTTTCTTCTACCAGTAATTCTTACCAGATCATTCTCTGACTGTTGGCCAGCTTGCCAGATCTTGAGTGATGTCTTTTGTTTCGTCCTGCTGTGCATCTTGCAGAAAAGCCATCACTCTTGATCATTTCAGTAATCTGAAGCCTGTTATTTCCAGTCAACTCAGTAGGACTTCTGAGATGATTTCTAAGTCTGCTCAAAAACCGGGGTGTGAGATGAGAGCTGTGCTGAAAACATAACAAGCAGTTTTGATAGATTCATCTGTCTTGTTTACCTGGCTTTCACTATAGTCACATTTTTGCAGTTTTAAGTAGAAACCATTATTCCTTCAGAGACATTTATTTGACTTTATCAGCATTGCCCTTGCAAGGCTGCAAAGCAGAGTATACCTTAAGCAGTTGTTCAAGTCGGTTTTTTTCCCTAGAAAACAAGTCATTTTAATTTTCAATCTTTCTTTTTCATTTGTGGTGTGTGTGTGTGTGTGTGTGTGTGTGTGTGTGTGTGTGTGTGTGTTCTTTATATGAGTACAACTACTCAAAACCTTTCATTCACCTTTTACTTTACTTGGGGCAGGGACTCTGTTTTTCATGTCTGAGGATGTCAGATTAGCTGGCCTCCAAGTGTCTAGGAATTCTCTCTCTGTCTCCCTTTTGCCCTAATGGACTAGGATTGAGGATGCTCCTCGCCATCCCAGCTTTTACTTAGGCTTTGGATTCTCTTCTTCCTCCCTCCTCCCCTCTGCTCTTATTTGTCCTCCCCTTCCTTTTCTTTTTCTTGCTTATTTTCAAGACAGAAGTCTGATTGTATGTGGGTCAAGACAGTGAAACTTCATACTTTCTCATTTCATTTGTTTCTTTGATTCTTGCATGTTCTAGTGTGTGTCCCCATTTGATTTTATTGCTAGTGCTCTTTATTAGGAAGAAGCAGCTTTCCTAATAAAAGATTTATTATTTCTTGATGCCCTCATTCTTTCCTCCTACCTGGTTTTAACTCACCAATTTGCCAAACGGAAAGACATACATTTCTAAAATTTCACATTTTTCTATCCCTGAGATGTATTTCAGGAATTACTTTTCTTTTTTGTAGTCTAATTTTTCAAGTAAAAGAATGTTCTTTCTTTCTTTTTCTTTTTGGTGACTTTGCCCTTGGTTTCTTATCCCTTATTTTATCAATAGTTTATATCGTTTCTCTAGTTTAAGTTTTCTAAGCATATACCTTTACCTAATGATATATAATTATTTATTTCAGTTTCCAAATGAAAATGAATAGTTACTCCCACATAGGTAGGAATAAGTGATACTGCCCCAGACCTCAGTCAAGCAGATTTGGAAATTAAGTGTTGGACTTAAAGACACACCCTGCCATACTGGCCTCAGGGTTTTGTATTATCACAAGGCCATTTTGGCTTATTCTGGCTTATTTTGTGAAGTCACTTGAAGTCAACTGTGACCTTCACAGGCCAGTACCACCTACCTCTCTGTCCTTCATTTTAAGGTTAATTAGAATTCTGACAATTCCCATGGCCCTTCTTTGGGCCACCTTTGCATTTTTTTAATAATCAATAACTTCTTCTCACTTATATCTAACTTTTTTATATATCTTACTTTTTAAAACTTTTTTTGTACCTAATTTTCATTTAAGTAAAAATAAGTAGTTAAATATTTTTTGGGTCTATAGTGAAATGTTAGAAACAATCCTTAAGATATTTTTTTTCTTTTTGATTGTTCACACTTTTTATACTCCTTTATTTAGCAGATATTTCTTAAATGCTTGCTATTTGTTAAGATTTTCCCATTTTGCACAAGAGAAAAATTAAAAGGTAAAAGAAACACTAAAAAGGCTCTGACCTGCGCCTGTGTGGGGCACAATGAGTAACAAAGAAGTGTGCTCACAGAAGCCTGCTGTGTGCACTGGTGAGCTGATAACTGAAATCCAGCTCTACCAAGAAAAACCACTTATGTGAACCCGTTCTCTTCTTTGTACACTCTAGAACCAGTGGGAAAGCATCCTCCTTTTCAGGTTTGAAAAATTTTGTTCATAGTGCTATTTTCATATTCCTGATCATTTTACCTAGTTCTTCACAGTGTTCTCTAGAAAATATACATTGTAAATGCCTCAATTCTTATTTCTGGGGATTAAATGGCATCTGTTTAAAGCATTAACATATGCATCTCAGACCTCTACATATGTAGCTTTCCATTTTCCCACAAGTGGAGTTCCATACAGGCAGTAGAAATGCTACAGCCTGGCCAAACAGAACTAAATGTCACAGGTCTGTGTCTCTGCACCGCTTGGGACAAATTTGTATAAAGAGCCAAGAATTCCTTCATTCCTGCTACTTCTGTTTCTGAAGGTTAACATAGCACATAATCACTGAGAAATTTGTTGGAGTGAAAATGGGAGCCACATGCCTAGGGAATAGGTAAGTTCTTGTTGCCTTGCAAAGCAACTTTTAAGATTTTTCAAAGAGATGGTGTTTCTATAGACAGTTGTGTGTCTCAGCTGCTGGGAACCAGAAGGTGGCCAGTCACATGACCACGAGAGCTGGAGTGAGTAGATGGCTGTTTACTTAATTATAACTTAAAAATCTTCCAGTTCATGCAGTTGGACTGCCCAAATAAAGTATCACTCAGAATATGTGAAGACCCTAAACCCACCTCATTCCAGGATATTCATAATAATGATGCTTCATGATGGATGGGCAAGCCAGCAATGTAGTTGCCAAACATTTCAGTCTATTTGCTCTGTGTGTATTACACATGACCTATGCTAGGTGTGTCTTACTTGTGGTCCGATCCTAGTGAGCTTTATGGGCTCAACAGGAATGTAAGAGTTTTGATTAGAAAAGACATATCATTTAGTCTTTCTGTTTTTTATCAAGCCTCCTTTACTTTTCCCACGGTAGTTCAACTGGACACATCTGGGATTCTATTGTAAAGTGAGACCACATTTTTGTGCCTCTGGCTGTGAGACTTCAAAATTCTGCAAAGTCAGACCTCCCCACAGGTGGCCTTGATCTTCAGCCCCAGCAGGATGACTTCCCTTAAGGACATGCAAGGGAGAGAAGACTGGCCCTGTGTCCTTCAGCTTGTGTGAAACCTACCCCAGATCTAACACTCCACTGTTATTCTAAGGGCCATGGCTATGAAAATTGTTAGAAGTACATTGTGACCCTGAGGCCCCCAGCCATACATACCACCAGCACATCTTCCTTCCAAGACTCTGTGTCTGGTTTGCCCACTCTGGGAACATGGGAAGCTGATCACAGACCTCTTTGCATCAGAGAAGTAATCATCTTTGTTGTTGGTTGGTTTGTTTGTTCTTGCAATATTTTCACCCCCAAAAAACAGTGTTGAGTGAGTAAGCCAAGATACCTTTGGGAATGCTAGCATTGTGTTGTGAGTTGATTTTCAGAAAGCATTTCCCTCAGTCCTCAGAATGACACTGGTGGTTTTATATACTCAGTGGTAAGACAGAAAGACACAAAGCACAGAAGCTCAGCATTGAGAGCCAGGCTTGACCTTGATTTCCAAGTCTCTTTCAGCCTCCTCTGCATTCCAGCAGCTCCCCCAACAAACTGAGGCAAATTTGTTTCTCTAATATATTGCCTCATAGATTTTCATCTGTGCTGAAAATTACACCCTCAGATAAAAGAATGTGTAAATTAGCAAAACACCCCTTTTATGTTTCATTGTGAGACCACCTTCTTCTGAACCATCTTCAGATCTGAACTCAACAGACACCACAGCTTGACTGTTTCCTGAACATACTAGTGTAGATTCTTTTTTAAAATATGAAGTAATGGAGCTGAACATGACTCCCTGATGAAGAATATACATTTCTTCTTAGAGGACCAAAGTTGTATTTCCAGCAACCACATCAGGTTTATGAGTACAGCTACTCATAAGTTCAGATCCAAGGGAACCTGATGCCTCCCGCCTTAGTGATCATGTACATTCACATGCACATATGTATACCCAGACTTCCACATACATATATAATGTTAAAATAATAAAAAACTGTTTTTAAAGAGTAAAAAAAAAAAGTATGGATTCTTACATATATTAAACATGATAAAAGCAATCTACAGCAAACCAGTGGCCAACATCAAACTAAATGGAGAGAAACGGGAAGCAATCCCACTAAAATCAGGGACCAGACAAGGCTGCCCACTTTCTCCCTACCTATTCAATATAGTACTTGAAGTCCTAGCCAGAGCCATTCGACAACAAAAGGAGGTCAAGGGGATACAAATTGGAAGGGAAGAACTCAAATTATCACTATTTGCAGATGATATGATAGTATATATAAGTGACCCCAAAAACTCCACCAGAGAACTCCTAAACCTGATAAACAGCTTTAGTGCAGTAGCTGGATATAGAATTAACTCAAACAAATCGATGGCCTTTCTCTATACAAAGGATGAACTGGCTGAGAAAGAAATCAGGGAAACATCACCCNCACATAACATGTACTCACTGATATGTGGATATTAGCCCAGAAACCTAGACTACCCAAGATACAATTTACTAAACACATGAAACTCAAGAAGAAGGAAGATCAAAATGTGGGCACGTCACCCCTTCCTAGAATTAAGAACAAAGCACACATTGAAAGAGTTACAGAGATCATGTGTGAAGCTGAATCCAAAGGATGGACCAATGACTGCAGCTGCCAGGGATCCATCCCACAATCAGCCACCAAACATAGACACTAAAGCATATGCCAGCAAGATAGTGCTGAAAGGGCCTGGATATAGCTGTCTCATGGGAGACTATACCAATGCCTGGCAAACATGGAGGTGGAAGCTCACAGTCAGCTATTAGATGGAACATAGGGTTCCCAAGGAAGGAGCTAGAGAAAGTACCCAAGGAGTTGAAGGGGTCTTCAACCCTCTAGGTGGAAGAATAACCATGAACTAACTAGTACCCCCTGAGCTCATGTCTCTAGCTGCAAATATAGAAGAGGATGGCCTAGTTGGCCATCATTGGGAAGAGAGGCCCCTTGGTCATGCAGACTTTATATGCCCCAATACAGGGGAATGCCAGGGCCAAGATGTGGGAGCGGGTGGGTAGGGGAGCAGGGCCGGGAGGGGGAAGGGTATAAGGAACTTTCTGGATAACACTTGAAATGTAAATGAAGAAAATATCTAATAAAAGTTGGAAAAAAACATAATTATATTCTATTCTCTTTTATTTACTTGGTTTTATTGAAGTTTTTATTTTAAAATGCTGGCAGATTAATTCAGCATCATTAGATTTAAAATAATCTTTAGCATAAACACTGAATTTGGACCTGCTTGCCATTCAGGAGGTGAGGATAGAATAGACTCCACTCAAGGTTTATAAACCCTTAGGAAAACCTGTGCACCACATCCACCCTGCTTATCCAGGAGACTTGTCCTGGTCTCCTGTTCTTCACCAGTTGCAACCATGAGTATGTCATAGTGTGTTACTCTTGTTTTGAACAAATTGTACTTTGTAAGTTCACTTTAACATACTGTTCGACCAATAGAAGTTGTTTAAACACTTGTCAACACTGTAAGAAATAGATACAGCAAGCAGCTTGCCACCGTGTATGGTGATTTTCAGGATGGATGAAAGCAAGACTACTAGAATATGCTTTCTTAGGTTTAGCCCTGCCTGTGAAGCTCTGATGCATAAGTAGAGAATAAGTGTAGTTGTTGCTGTTGTGCATGATGTAATTAAGCAACTAAAAGTTTTCTATAATACAACATTTACATACATTTTAAAGCTTTCTAATTCATTTTTCAAAGATTGTGTTTATATATATATATATATATATATATATATATATATATATATATATATATTTTGTTCTTTGTGTGTATGAGTCAAAAATATAGCACTATAAAGTGGATTTGGTTATATCAAGCTTTTTAAAATATTTTCAATAAAGTTTTAATTACAAACACTAAGATTAATTTTTCTATTAAATGAATTAAAATGTACTAACTTCAAAGAAGCTCTGTGAACAGAACTTTACTGACATCCTTACACTGTTTTATAAGTCAACTAGTTTGTATTTTGTTTCCAATAATAGGGGTCAAATTAAAGGCCTTTGCTATTGAGCTGAACCACCAGTTCTGCTCCTGGATAGATATGGCCACACCCACCTAGACCCTTAATACATTGCTCTTTTAGGGGTTAATGACCTCTCCCTTTTTGGAGGGGTAAGAGGAGTAGAGAGATAGGGCCCTCCTGTGTATCCCAGGCTACTGTTAACACTTGCAATGGTGTTGCTCCTTCAGACTCTCTAGTGTTGGAATCACAGAAGTGAGAGACCAAACCTCCATACATCCTGCTTTTAAACTTGGGAATTTATGCTTATAATAATTGCAGATAAACATTGGGTGCTTTTCAGTTTTCTAAAAAGGACCCTTAAAGCATAATATGCATAAATTTGTGTTATTTTCAAAGGGCATGCCATCAGTCCATGGTCCTAACATGGTGCCAAGTTGTTTGATGTAAAGGAGACTGCTCATTGTACTGAGGCTGTCGTTAGTACAGATTTTACGGAGACTCCCTTTCTGCCAAAAAGAATTGAGCTGGAGGTGTGCAAATCTAAATCACAACTGAAAGAAAACATCCACCTCTCCACTGCTCTCTTTCAGTAACACATGTTGGTTGGCACAGTTGTCATTTTTTTTTCATGTCAACAAACTAACAAGCCTGAAATTGCATTAAGCTAAGGTGAAATTTTAACTCCTGGCAGTGGAGGCCATTTGGGGTGTCACACCTCTGAACATACTGTCTCAGGTTACCACCATATTATGGGCAGTGGTCACCTTTTTCCTGCAAACTGTAATTACAGTGTGACTGCAGTAAGTCTGGACCATGAGCGTATAGCCACGAATAGCTTCTGGTGCCTGAATTTGACAGTGTAATGTGCTTTCATGTGCTCTGTTGCTGCAACTGTGGAACATGTTGATACTCAGCAAATCATGTCCTCATTTAAACAAGCTAGGGTATTGGGCTTTCCTGCTGTCTCCATCTTCTATCCATTAAGCTTCTCTTCTCACAGTACAAGCCTTACTGAGATACTTGAAGCCACACATGCACAATAGGCTTTTAACCACTAAAAGTGTGTGATTCCTTTCTACGTAGAGAACTAAGTCCTTCTCTGTCCTCCTCTCTTAGTGCTGCCTTCTTTAGTGCTTCCTGGGTGTTGTAGGCAATGAGAAAGTCCACAAACAGTTGTGGTATTTCAAATCTCCCTGTCTACACTTGTGGTAAGTACCCTGGTTCCAGGGGAAGGTAGTTCTGTATAGACATCCTTCTTGGTTTGGTTGGTGGTAGAGTGAAGTATGTGAATGTGGGCCCATCTCAAGCGAACATTGTCTTTAGAGAAAATGTAGGGAGTGGTCTAAATGCATTTATCCTGTGATGTGCAGAGTTAGTGTTTCGGTAGTCATGACCCTTAAGACTTGCACAGCCACCCTTTGATCTTCAAAGCTTGTTCCTTTCGGTTTCTTAATGATGACACCCTGTGAGGTAGATTTTTTTATTGCCTTTGTGTTGCCTATAAAGACAGTCACAGACACTGCCTGTAAGATAGTAAAGTAGGTGACTTCTGTGGGCATTGCCCTCACCGTCCTGGTATCTCTTTCTTCTCCAATGAAACTCACAGAGTGTCACTAAAGTCAGAAACCTCTGCGGTGCAATCATTGCACACCACTTGGTGCTCTTGGAAATACGGAACATCCTGGCTCTGCAGTCCTGAGGCTGCTTACAGCAGCAAAGCATGGCCTGAAAGCACGTAAACAGCTGTTAGGGGTGACAGAGGCGAGTGTAACAGAATAGGCTGCCAAATTCTTGACTGCCATATGTGCTGTGTAATGCTTGTCATCTCAAGCGAGTCATTAAAAGGTTTCGCCTTAATGGGGCTTTGAAGTGCCTGGACAGCTTGAGCGCATCTATAAATTGCCACAAACAGCCCTCTGACTGAGTTAGCTAATTGCTTGCTCTTTGACTTATTAGGATCAACTGAGTTAAATAATTTGTCACATGTGTGGCTCGTAATAAATAATGTGACTAGCCAGTTTGTGAGCTGTTTTAGTGATATATTGTACCCCTCTTGGATGTTGTCACATGTAGCAAGCAAATGTGGGCTATTTTATCCACAGAACTATCACATCCCTTAAAAAAAAAAAAGAGTAAAATTGAAGGAGCAATGGGGGAAGAAATTTTTAAAAGGAGTCTAACCACAAACAAATGTATTCACTTCTTCAACTTTTCCATGAAACAGTAATCATCATTTCCCCTAATAGTAGGCAAATATCACATATCATGCAAGTCATAGGCAAAGACAGATAAATATAAGTATTGAATTCTTACATATAACATGGACTGTGTTATACTCAAAATATTAAAATATTATCTATTTCCCTTGCAGAAAAGAAGCTGTCCCTACCATCCAGCCTAGGCGATGTACCATGTTAGCCCACCTCTGTACTTAGGTTTTCATTCATGTCTTGTGAAGGCATGTTCTACAAGTAGAAGAGGGAAGTTGATAATGGGAGGGGCTGGTAACTTGAAGGGAAGACCTGGAGAAGGTGCCTACCTAATCCTAAAAGAAAGACTGCTTGGCTTGAAGCACCTAGAAATATGTTTCATTCATCTGGAAGTACTAGTCTAGATAGAGCACAAATCTAGACAGAGCACAGCATCTCTGGGCCACTGATGTCAGTGTCGGTAGGGTGATGCTGTCTCACTCAGAGAAAGGAAGGAGGAGAGAAGGAGAAACAAAGGGGAAGGAAGGAAGGAAGGAAGGAAGGAAGGAAGGAAGGAAGGAAGGAAGGAAGGAAGGAAGGAAGGAGAGAGAGAGAAAGAGTGGCAAGGAAGGAAAGAAGAAAGGCTACATTCACATGCAAAGATACATAATTGATTTCATTATTAGCCACAGAAAGAACAGCAATTGCTTTGTGTTCAGCATGGGAGAAGTCTGTCTACTGCACAGTTAACTAGGATTTTCTTTTAGAAACTGTTGAATGAACCTTTTACAATTTCATAAAGTAGATTTCTGTAACATAGGGAAAGGCAATGTGCAGCTTACCAAATGTTCCTCTGGCTTTTTATTTTATAACTATTTGATTATGATTTCCAAAGTACTCAATTGAAACTATAGTAGCTGCACCTGATACTTTCTTTAAAAATTAAAATACTACAATTTCTGTACATACTGCCTTAAAATTAATAATTATTTTTTTATTTTTTCTATTTTCTCTAATGACATATTTTTGAATATCTTTACTTAGGGTTTAATATATAACTATGCTTGCACATTATCTCTGAGACCACAGGCAATAAAAATGCCATAAAGCCTCAAACACTGAGGCCCCAGAAGTCACAAACATGTCCCAGCTGGAAGGACCCAAACCAGTCTGCCCACTCCTCCTTTTCTTGGCCAGCCTTTTAAGCCTTGTTCAGCTAACTTCCCCATGAATGCTGTTGCTGATTAGATAATGGTTTACATGTGGAATAGGGACAGGGCTAGGGGTGTATTATTCCTTTGAGAAAGTAGTACTTACTCATCTGCTTTCTAGTTAAGGAAACCACCCAAACCGAACTATGTCAGATACAACATAGCAAATATTTGTAGCAGCCCAGACTTCCTCCACCTAATGGGAAAGGTGACATTGTTAGTTCTCTGGTTGCTATTATCTTTATTTCTGCTTTTAAATTAATTATAAAAGTGTATCATTCTGCCTTCTCTAAAAAGTGATAGATTTTTAAATATCTATTTTCTTATTCTGAATTATATCACTAATCTGCATTTTGCAGTTGTTTTAATGTAATTCCTAAATGACTTCATAAATGTGTATCTATATTTTGAGTGTAAAGAAAAGAATTAACTCTACTACAGAGATACATGTAAGGAAAAGTATATTTAGAAGTATATATCTGAAGGCAGTTGGCACAGAATTATTTTCTTCCCTCAAATGACAAACAGTGGAGCCCATGCACATTCAGCCTGGGATTTCTCAGATCACCTGGAATGAACTTCTGTGGTAGTTTATCTTGAGATGCACTGCAGCTGAAGGACATAATACATTTGAGGAGTAGAACTGGGATTGTGAATTGACAAGGACTTCGTGTAGAGTTTGTAGAAGATTGGAGCTATGTGAAATGCCCATTTTTGACTTGTCTTTCTGAAAGAGCTAGAAGACTATCTCTGAGTTTTCTTACTAGTCACCCAGCTCTAAGGAGCAAGCAGGGATTTTAAGAAACCAAGTGGGGTTTATTGCTTCTTTTAAAAGGAAAACTGCTCTAGTTAGCTACTGAATTAAAGTAGAGTTTGAAACTCTACACACTTAAGTACTAAAGGCTGTATAGTACTTTGAATGAGGGATATAGCCCATAGGCTCTGGCATTTGAACATGTGATCACCAATCAGTAGTACTGTTTGGGAAGATTTAGGAGATGTGGTCTTGCTGGAGGAAGTATTTCACCGGTAGGGTGGGTTTTGAGGTTTCAAAGTCTCTCAGCATTTTTAGTCTGTTTTCCCTCCTTCCCTTCTGTTTGTCTGTCTGTGTCTCTTTCTGTCTGTCTCTACCTCTCCCTCCCTCCTCCTCCCTTGCCTCCCTTGTCTCCCTACCTCTGTTTCATATTTGCAGTTTGAAAATGTTGCTCTCAGCTTCCTGGCCTCTCCACCATGCTCCAATTATGGACTCTTAGTCCTCTAGAACCATAAGCCGAAGAAGCATACTTCCTTATGTCCCCCTGGTTGGTCATGGTGTTTTATTACAACAACAGAAAAGTAACTAATACAGGCAGTGTGTCTGCAACATCACCGTCATGTCTGCATGGTGTGGCCTCATTTTCTGCTCTACATAGAAAAGCAGACAGCAGTCCTTTAGTATGTGTACTATAACCCAGACCCATATTATGGAAGAAAGGTCTGCTCTAGGATACACAGCTGCTCCCATCCACAGGGTGCTTTCATGTACTTGTGACAAAAACATCCGGAACAGATTGGAAAGCAACAGAATGTGCCTGTCTTATGTGTTCAACAATGTCAGAGGGAAGGCACCACTACATTTCTTTCCAAATGAATTACTTAATTAGTATTTGTTTTTCTATAGATATATGGCCTTTTAATTCTTGTATTTTAACATTGAAAATAGTTTCCTATGTAAGCACTTTCGCTATTTCACTCTCCTCCCCTCTGATGTCACATTGTATGCTGTCCTAACTAAGCCAGTTACTCTCTGAACGCCCAAATAGCCCAGACCTTTCTCAAGGAGCAGGGACTGACAACTCTTCAGCTTGTTCCAAAAGATATTTGCTGTTACTGCTGTGAAGATGCCATAGTAGCACTCCACTGCTTTCTAAACCCCAATTCTGTCTCATAATAGGATCCCCATAGAGATTCTTCCTTGTGCCAGAGAGCGTACCCTGGACTGTAATGTATGCTGTGCCTCTGACTGAGGAATATCATTTCAGAAACACAGCAGATGAATAATTTAGCACCTAGGAGCACACTTTGGGGGAACGTCACAGTGTGTTAGTCACTGTCCCTGTAAAAGTTCGCATGCGTTGTGTCAGAGAAAGGCATTCATGAAGAAGTAGTATTGCGCTTTAGCCCATCAGTGTGTGTGTGCTCCTTAACCCAGCAGGCTGGGCTTTGCTTGCTCCACCTTCTCAGAGGCTCGGAGAGACCTCACTCACCAACCAAGACTCTCAAACCTGGGACATTCTTCTTCACTACCACACTATACTCAAGTCCCTATTTTTATATTCCCTTTGCATTTTAGCATTTTTTTGAGGTAAGATTTTTAGATAGAAAGTAGATGTGAATTCTAAATGGTCATATAGAATCTACTTTTGATTTCAGGTTAATATTTAAATTTTTCTTTCTAAGATTCCAAGTTGCTGCACTTTTAATGAATATTGGGCCTCTGAATTTTCAGTCTTGTTTTACAGCTTGAGAGACCAAATATTTATTATAATTTTCACAGTATACATTCTGTAAGGGTGCATAAACTTGAATTTAGGAACTTCAAAGTGAATCTTTACTCTGATACTTTTGATACCACAGACACTAAGTTTTCGTCTGTAAAATTTCAAAGAATATTAAAAATCAAGAGGGTTGGTGGTCTGATCAGCTCAGCTATGACCCAGGCCCAGATTCAAGGCTCTGCATTGGCCCACCCCAAAATCTATCATCTGCTATTGGTTGAGATATGTGGAAGGGCCAGTCCTGTGGTCCCAAAGCTGCAGGGTCTTCATGACACAGGACAACAACAGTATAACCAGGAGTTCAAATGAGGATCCAATATTGATGTTGTCACAGAAGACAGAGAGACCTTGAACCAGACCAACAACTCATTGTAATGAACATTTGCAAGTGAAGATGTGTAGACAGAGTTATATATTGTGGGCTACACTGTGACATACTACAGCTTCCACAAAGAGATGGTTTCTCTGCTTTGTGTGTGTGTGTGTGTGTGTGTGTGTGTGTGTGCATTTTATTGGGATTGGAGGTTGCAAGGGCAAAGTGTGAATATGAGGGAACAGGGAGATGAGTGGGACAGGAGCATGCGAGTTGAAATTCACAAAGAATCAATAAAATTAAAAAAATAATTTTAATAATCATTAAATAGAATTAAGTAAGTAAAAATGTCACCTTTGTGTTTTCAAAATGGTGGCTTTCAGTGGCCTTCCATTAATCCTGGCTCTAAGTTGAGTACAATGTTCCATAAATTGTAATGAAATGAATGAGGATATTAGGCACGATCCACACAAGTCACAGCTGTCTTCTTGAGCATGGAGAATTGCCCCATATTTACTCTCTCCGTGGAGAAAACCTGCAGTTTGCCTGATTGGCCAGGGTTGAACATCTACTGAAAGCTGAACCACTGCTGAGAGGGTAGTACATTTAAGGCCCCTCTCGCCTCTGGCCCTTCTGCAAATGACAGGGATGCCTGCAGGTCATGAGGTATTGTTACTTTACACCCCTAAAACACCTATGCTTTAGTGTTAGTATTCCCAGTGTGTGTTTTCCTAGTGTACTTCTCAGCCTTGTGTAATTTCTAGCCCCACTTCTTTTCTCAGCTTCTGATTTGTGGACTGGTATTCATCAGTCATCCTGGCCATGCTTACGAATAACTCAGAATTACGATCTGTGGATATCTGTAGTGCGTCTCCTCATGTGATGTACCCAGAGATCTCCAGGCTCTGGACGTTGGGATGCAAATGTGTTTTGGTGTCACCATGTCCACAGATAGATGAATTCCAGTTGATGCTTAGGATTTCTGTGTATATTTGCCTACAAACAGTATCAAGTTGTCAGAAACAACCTAATTAGTACCTTTTCAAGATCATGCTTGTAGTACCTTGTAGTAGTATAAATGTTTTGATTATCATTTCCAAAAACAAAATGGCCTTTCTCTTTATAGAAAAACAATTTCTAAGATCACCCTTATTTAACTAAATTAAACTATTTCTTAAGAAAATGTAGTTCTTGCTGGAGAAGTGACTTAGCAGTGAAGAGCACTTGTTGTTCTTAAGAGGACTTGAGTTTTGTACCAAGCACCACATAATTACTCAGCCATTTGTAACTCCAAATCCAGGGCCTCCCACATCCTTTTTTGGCCTATGTGGTCACTGTACACACATGATTCATAGACATATGTGTAGGCAAAACGAAAAATAAATGTCTTTTACATGCATGTAAAATAAAAGTAAATATTTAAAGTAAAAAAAGAAAATGCAGTTAGGTAGACATTTTTAACACTAGACATTGTCAGCACTTACTACCATTTTAAATTCAAAGTTATTTCTGCATTTAATGAAGAACTCACCAGAATTAATATCTGAAAACAGGAAGAATCTCTGGGGATTATCATAAGTAAATTTGTAAATGTGGCTACATAGATTCGTTCAATTTGGCAGGAGCATAGTTTGCATAAATATGAAAATACTGGTTCATTTATTTTTTGTTCACTGCAAACTAAAAAGAACAGTTAGCATATTAGAAAGCAGGAAGTATGTCTTAAGTTGTGATTCAGTGACTGTGACATGAGTTGGGTGATGTTCATCCTGGAAAGGCCACAAACAAGTCACTGCTATGTGTCCTGTAGGCTCCAAAGCTTCTGTGTCTGTGGCAGGTTTGCAGCCTCCTAAGATAAAGCTGTGCTAGCATGGCTCCACTCTTAAACATTTCAACTTAACACACATGTTTGCTTGTATTCCCTTTCCTGAAACTAAAAGCAAATCAAAAATATAAGCAATTATAATTTTTAAAGCATCAGTGTTTTCTTTTTCTTGGTCTCAGTAGGTTTAGTTGTTGAACTTCAACTAGCTCTTCAGATCTGAGACCTTTTCCCCTTTACACATGGAAAGCCAAATGATTAGCTGTAGTTAGCTCATACTTCTGACTACCTGCTTTCTGTATAGCACTCAGTAGCTTCAACCACTTAACATTTTTAAGCCTTTCCTCCCTCTGAAATGTAAACTCTGTGAAACTCAGGCCTTTTAAAAGTGAATGCCCTTTACTAAGTAAGTTTGATACAATACCATCTTTGTTCTCTGCAGCGATGCAGATTCATGTGTATACACACACACACACACACACACACACACACACACACACACACAGTCTAATATTTATCTGGTCTGGAAGAAGCATTAATCTCTAATTACTATATAAACATTTTAAACAGGTGTGGAACAACTGCACTCTCAAAAATGCTGTGTTTATCTCCTGCATGCCTGATGGCATAGGCCTCTGCCTGACAGCTTTCACCTCCCTGCATTGGCGGTGGATAAAGGGCAAAGAAATGCCCCAAATCCCACATGAATCAGAAATTTCCAGTTATAAATTATGCACCACCATAACATCCTTTACCACAGTTTGCCAGCCAGGAATTGAATTTGGGGTAGTTTGTACCAGAAAACTCTGTTTTTCTGAGTTGGTTTGGGGTGAGGTAGGTGGGATGGGGTTGTGTATACATCCCTGTGACTTTTCTCTTCCTGTGGATCACATTCTCTCAGCCACCCTTTCCTGAGGCTGTGCACAGAGTGAGTGGTGTGAGGAGATAGAATACAGCATTTCTCTACCTGCCATTGAGAACAATGAAGGCTCTGTGAACAAGACTTCAGTCACTGCAGAGGGCCTCTGGGGTGGGATGGCGGCGGAGCCCAGGTTCAAAGCCATTGGCCTCCAAGTGCTTTAACTCTGTTTTATTTTCTTCTCTAACTTCTCTTTTTCCTGCCTTCTTACCTTCCTCTCTCACTCCTTACCCCCTTCCCTCCCTCCTTTTCTTCCTTCCTTCTTTCCTTCCTTCCTTTTTCCCTTCAGCCTTTTGAAGTCTCTTGTTTGATAGAGAGCTGAGCAGTAACTTTCTATAATTAGATTAAAGTTTACCAAATGAAGACTTGGATATGTTTTAATGTCCTTTACTCTCCTCTTCTTCACTATGGATTTCATCACCCTGGCTTAATTTGTTGTAAAATTTTACCCCAAGTTTTCTCATTTGGAAAAACAGAGACCAACAGATGTTTCCAGTAACCTTCGTTTATTAGATAGAATATACAGTAGTGTCCTTTCCCTTGTGTTTTTGCAGCTATTGAAAATTCACCAGGCTGGAGATACAAATGTAAAATGAAAAACTCCCTGGTCTGGGACAAAGTGAGGGAAAGGGGATTCTGAAAAAAAAAAAAAAAATCCTCATCGGAAGCACTTTTTTCCAAAAGCTTTGCACGTGGGCACATAGAGGCAGCTGACTTAAGATGGATGATTTTGGTCAATTTACCATAAGACGGCTGAGGAAAGCAAGCCTGGAGTATGGATGGTGGAGTGCCCATGACTCCACAGCAAAAATAATTCTTGTTTAGTCATTTTATATTTTCTCTACTATGTTTCCCATATAAATGTAAAAGGAATCAATCCTAAACCTGCATTTTATTCCATAACATTACACATAAGTGGACCATGCTCAATGTCTTTTTGTGCATCTGGTCTGCAGGGATAGGGTGGCCCAGCAGCATGGGATCGGGTGGCCCAGCAGCATCCGAGGCTGTAGCAGCTTAGCCTTTAACAAGCTCTGTTCTTTTGGATGAGGGGAGATCAGGTTTCCAATTTGTTAAGCTGAAGGCATTGCAGTGGTGCACTGACAGGTCTGGTTCTGATTTCTAAGTGGTGTTAAAAAGGTCAGGGTTCACATTTTTCCCATTTTATCCTGAGTTCATCACCAGCAAATCTACCTTTGCCCCATTAAATGAACGAAAACCAGAAATGTGTGGCACAAGTACTTAACTCTGTATAGGAACTGCACCTACTACTGCTAACAAGAAAATTTCTATCGTTTTCAGCTCTGTGCCAACGTTTTAGTTATGTAATAATTGAGATGTCCAATTAACACTTTTTTTGTTTGTTCCTTTGTTTTTCTTGTTGGTGTTGTTGATTTTTAGAGACAGGGTTCTCTGTGTAGCCCTGCCTTTTCTGGAATTCTCTCTGTAGACCAGGCTGGCTTACAACTCTGAGATCTGCCTACCTCTACCTACTGAGTGCTAGGATTAGAGGTTGGACCAGCACTGCCCAGCTCAACACTTCTTTTTATAGTAAAACTACAAATAATTTTAATTTTTGGAATTAGTAATTGAGTGCTTTGTAGTTTATTTTCCTTTTGTTGTATTTATTCTAATTTACATCTGTTTTAAAACATACTTCTGAGAACTACAATCATCACCAACGTTTGGTAAGAATAAAATCCCTATCTTGTTTTCTAAGATAAGCATCAATAATAGCTTCCCAATATATGCTTTGAAACAGTTGATCCAAGTATCATTCTTATAAAGTAGTACCAATAAATAATGATAAAAGTCCTCCAGAAATATGTTATATTTCATCTCTTTGAGATTGCATCTTGAATTAATGACAAACTAGAAATTGCATTTCTTAATTTGCAAAAACGGTGGCTTGATATTTTTATGAATAAAATGTTATGACCTACCCCTCTTAGGTAGCTTGTTTCAGTTGGAAGTGGACGGCTTTCCCACTCCTGCTGGTTCATTGGTAATGTGTTCAACGTTGCTTAGTGTCTATTACATGGCAGAATAGAAAATACAGTTTTGAAAATTTTAAGATAGAGGTAATAACTTTAAAGTTTAGTGACTTATAATAATACTAAAGTATAAAGACATTGAGAAATTTATATAGAAGCATGTGCAATTCTTACATTTATTGATAAGGTACATGTTCATAATGGTGGCAAAGGTGTAGTGATTTATAGATTATTTTTGTTTTGTTTGGTTTTGGTTTTGGTTTTTCGAGACAGAGTTACTCTGTGTAGCCCTGGCTGTCCTGGAACTCACTCTGTAGACCAGGCTGGCCTCGAACTCAGAAATCCTCCTGCGCCACCACGCCCGGCTGATTTATAGATTATTTATTACATTGGTTAGACCATCACTGTAGACATCAATCTCTAGTCCTGTAGTATTAAAATATCATTATATTAGAATAAAAGATTCACTTGAGAGGTATCAGAATATTCAAATTATCAGTAATGAAATACCTCATTCCTGTGCCATTAAAAACAAAAAACAAAAAACAAAACAAAAAAAAAAAAAAATAGGCAGACACAGAAAAAGGACAGCTGCTTCATGCCCAGAGGTGGTGTTTCATGCCCTTCCTTAATCTCAGCACTCTGAAGACAGAGGCAGGTTGGTCTCTGTGAGTTTGAGACCAGCCTGGTCTACAGGGTAAGTTCTAGGACAGCCTGGGCTACAGGGAAAAACCCTGTCTCAAAAAAATCAAAATAAATAATAAACTTACTAGAAAACTATTTTGTATCCTATTTACACTAGAATCATGATACCTGCATATATACATTCTCTCTCTCTCTGTCTCTCTCTGTCTCTCTCTCTCTCTCTGTCTCTCTCTCTGTGTATGTCTCTCTCTGTCTCTCTCTTTCTGTCTCTCTCTCTGTCTCTTTCTGTCTCTCTCTGTCTCTGTCTCTCTCTTTCTCACATACACACACATACACACACACATGGTGATCCTAGGACTAAAAGTAACATATGAGGAAATACTATGTGGTTATGTTATATCATCTATTAATTTTTCAGCTGGAACCATTTCCAGTCCCACTCCTCTTAAACATAGAAGCGACTCAGTCCGGGAAGTATACCCTTTTAAGTGAAGCTTGGAAACATTTTCTTTCTTACTTGTTGGAATTTTTCTTATGGTGAATTTCCCTCTACATGTTAAAGAAAAACAGAATATAGGTTCTGTGTGAATGTAACACCCCCTGAGCTATTGTGTGTTCAACTGGTGAAGATCTCAGAACTTTCCTCCAGCTACTCAAGACCCTCAAGGCCCTCAAAGCAGGAGACAAGTGTGCATGAAGAACTTCCCAAAATCGCCTCTTCCCAGTATGAGTAACATATTAAAAAGTAAAATAATGTAGCTAATTTGGCTTCTGAGTAGTTACCACCTCTAGTGAATTATCTGTACCTGCAGTAGTCTGCCTTTCTAGCTACAGGGAGTTTGCTCCCTGTGTAAATTGTTTACACAGGCATTGCATTTTGGAAGATAACTGCCTGGAGAGACTCTCAAAAGTATATTATAAACATGTGTCTAAGATTTATAACTTACTCTCCACCTGGAGGTTTTCATGTTATAGCTATTATTTTATCCCAAAGATGAGTATACTTCACTGGGACAAAATAACAATAAATTCAGAATTTTCACCTAGGGAAATATTATCTGAGTAGAATGCTAGGTGTTTTCAAGTTAATTTGACAGGGTTGTCAATCCTGGGTACCACTGCATGCATCTGGGAAAGATTATTTGGCAGAGACTAGTCAGTGCAAGCTCTAGCAAGCTGTGGAAGCTTACCAGTTGGTGAATTTCGTCATGGCAGACTTTAATGTTTGTTAACTTTATTGTAACTAATTCAAAGAATTCTGGAGATAGCTTGGAATACTGAAGCTGTGTTCTGTCTGATCTGGTGGTGTTGCTGCACTGGAGCTACATTTATGCCAGCCGGGCCTCTGTCTTCACCGCCTGTTGTTAAAGGTGTGTTTATATAAAGGGAGAATCATTATTTTAGATTTAAAGAGATTTTTTTAAATAATTTTTTATCCTGGTACTGATGGATCACTTATAAGCTCTGAAAGAATGAAGGCATCACATAAAATGTTGTTATTGTTGGTGTGTCTTATGGAGAATAAGCCCTATGGAGTCATAGTGCTATTGTGTCTATACTTTCATTATCATCCATCTCTTTGCTCAAATTACTCTCTGTAAATTCCCTTAAGTGCTTAAAAATTTAGTCTAACTAAAATAGAGGTGTTTAGGAAGATGAGAGATCTAACTCTTCTTCCTGCAGCTCTGAGGGGTGGGAGGAGAGGGAAGATATGTGTTATGTTCATGTGTGTGCATGGAGGCTTGAAGTCAACAACTGGTATCTTACTCCACAGTTCTTGAGAATTACAGGCTTTTTACATGAGTGCTGGGGTCTGCGTTCAGGTCCTCGTGCTTGTGCAGCATTTTACTTACACACAGGGCTGTCTGCCCAGCCCTGCAGCTCTTGTTTTAGCAAAGATAACTCTTGGTGTAATATATAATAATGAAACAATATGATATGATATGATATGATATGATATGATATGATATGATTGATATGATATGATATGTCTTTGTAATCTTAGCTGGGTTTTTTTTTTTTCAGATATGAAGCTAAGAAGGAGAGTGTGTTTATAAGACCCATGGTTAACTTATCCTTGGAAACTGGTGTGATGGGTTCAAATTGTAATATACAAAAGAGGGCAAATCAGTAAATTGGGGATTTGAGGGAAGGCAAGACATCTAGTCAGCCAGCCAGCCAATTTCTTTCTGAATCTAGAGATACTTCTTTCTCTTCTCTTCTCTTCTCTTCTCTTCTCTTCTCTTCTCTTCTCTTCTCTTCTCTTCTCTTCTCTTCTTTTTTCCTTTGTCTTTTTCTTTCTTTCTTTTTTTAAACAGGGAGAAAGCAATGATGACCTTAAGTCACTGGCATTTATGCTTCATGCCTTGAAATTCGAGGAATTCTGTCAGCATTGTCAGAGAATTCCTGGGGAACAGTTTTTCCTCCAAAGTGCTGAAGCTATGACACTCCCACCCCAGCTGTGTAGTCATATAAAAGCTCAGATGTGTGACACCAGAGTAGACCTTCTGGTTCTTCAGACCCTGAGCTCCTCATACCATTTGCTCATTGTGTGGACCCTTTGTTCTGTATAAACACATGGCATCTCTCTGTGTGAGAGTGCATGTGGATCTTCCTACAATGGCCACTTGTTACATAAACGTGAGCTAGAGGCTCAGAGGCATCTAGTTTCTATCTCTTGTTCATTCTGAGGTTATCTTCATTTTATATGCTTTTCTCCCTCCAGATGATTCATAAAACTTTTCTCTACTGACATAGCTCAGAGGGAGACGTCTTATTTGGTTTAACAGTACAGTAATGAGAAAGCAGAACAAAGGCAGATCTTGTTTCTGTAAATCACAATCTTGAATTGGGAAGCATGATATTTCACTGCCTTGTAAATGGGCTCTGTGCCAAAATGTGTACAAGTGAGTCTACTGCTAACTGACTGACAGCTAGCAGCATAGGAAGAGGAAAGGCACTTTGCCTTGTTCAGTAATCACAGAAAAAGCAAAAATGCTCAGATTCTTATCTTTTATCCCTGTTGTGATTGGTTGCTGGACAACTCAGCTTGTTGGAGAACTTCTTAAGCTTATAAAGTTACCTTTGGATTTTGCCTTCCCCATCTAGTTACAAAATCCAAAGATCAAGGCATCTTCTTCTTCATAGTTAACAGTATGAGACTTTCTTTCTATCCCTATGTTGGCACATCACACATCTATTAGTGAAAACTCTCAGCTGTTTTCTGTGTAAGGTCACATTTATTGAGATGCAGTTAAATTCACCCTTTTGAGCCAGTAGTTTTATATGTTTTGTTTCCATTTTATTTTAATTGGTTTTAAGTTTATTATTTTTTTTAAGTTGCAAATCAAAATAAATAACTTACCAAACAAAAAACCCATAGACAGAAATTAAGCAGACCCAAAGACTATAGAACTCAGTGAGCTTCTATTCAGATGGAGTAGGCATGTGAGCTTCTATTCAGATGGAGTAGGCATTCAGAATGGAAGTTGTATAGTATCACAATAGATTTCATATTTCTACTCTCACTCATAATTACATGCACTTATTCACCATGAATAATGAAAGGTCTGTGACAGAGTCAGAACTAGAAAACAATTAGCATTGTGTCCGTTTTCATCACTTGTATTCCATACCTACATTTAGCCCTTCCTCATCCCCTAGCCCTTCTTGTTTGCTTTTCTACATGTGATATTATACCATATTTCACATTTAAATGTTATCCCAACAATTTGAAATATAAATAGTCAAAACCTATGTTGCATTGGTTGGTTTTGGCCTTGTGTCCCTTCTCTTACCACTATTGTTATTTAGGCTTGTTGTTTTATCTTCTATTTTCAAAGTTTCTTTTTCACTGCAAATAGAAGCCTAGAACAGTCTTCAGGCCAGAGTAGAGGATCTGTCTGGATTGTAAGCTTCCCACCCAGTCCGATTAAAATAGGATTTGCTTCTCCCTTAACAACTTTACAATTTACAAAAAACAAAAAAATCAAGAAGAAGGAAGACCAACGCGTGGATACTTCATTCCTCCCTAGAATAGAGAAAAAAAATACCCATGGAAGGAGTTACAGAGACAAAGTTGGAGCTAAGATGAAAGGATGGACTATCCAGAGACTGCCATCCCATAATCAGCCACCAAATCCAGACACTAATGCATATGCCAGCAAGATTTTGCTGAAAGGACCTTAATATAGCTGTCTCTTGTGAGGCTATACCAGTGCCTGGCAAATACAGAAGTGGATGCTCACAGTCATCTATAGGATGGAACAGAAGACCCCCAATGGAGGAGCTAGAGAAAGTACCCAAGGAGCTGAAGGGGTCTGCAACCCTATAGGTGGAACAACAATATGAACTAATCAGTACCCCCAGAACTCGTGTCTCTAGCTGCATATGTAGCAGAAGATGGTCTACTCGGCCATCATTGGGAAGAGAGGTCCCTTGGTCTTACAAACTTTATATGCCCCAGTACAGGGGAACACTAGGGCCAGGAAGTGGGAGTGAGTGGGTAGGGGAGCAGGGAAGGGGGAGGGTATAGGGGACTTTTGGGATAGCATTTGAAATGTAAATGAAGAAAATATTTAATAAAAAATTAAAAAAAAAACTTTACTTAAGCATTATTTTCTTAAAATAAGTCCTGAATTAGGGATCTAGGGGTTATAGCTCAGTGGTAAAGAATGTGTTTAGTGTCTATAAAGCCCTGGGTTCCCTCTCAAGTACTACAAATAAAATAAAGTAAAATGTAAAAGATGAAATATATTTGAAGACATTTAATAATTAAATCATACTAAAATAAATTAAAACTCAGTATGTTTATTTTTGTATATACTTTAGTGTTATGACAGTCATGACTGCGGAAATCACTTAGTGGCTTATACCGTCCTTGTCTGTCTCCCTGATTGCAGATGCTTCCTAGCTCCTTCGTAAGCGTTTGCATTTTGATGGGCCATTTAGAAAGAAAGGCTTTAATGAAATTTCTCTTCAACTTAAAGAATCAAAAATAGGAGCCACTTCTTGTGGATGATATCTATAATCCCAGCATTAAGAGGCTAAAGCAAGTATAACATCTGTCCAGGATCTTCTGGCTTTCATAGTCTCTGGTGAGAAGTCTGGAGTAATTCTAATAGGCCTGCCTTTATATGTTACTTGACCTTTTTCCCTTACTGCTTTTAATATTCTGTCTTTATTTAGTGCATTTGTTGTTCTGATTATTATGTGTCTGGAGGAATTTCTTTTCTGGTCCAGTCTATTTGGGGTTCTGTAGGCTTCTTGTATGTTTATGGTCATCTCTTTCTTTAGGTATGGAAAGTTTTCTTCTATAATTTTGTTAAAGATATTTGCTGGCCCTTTAAGTTGAGAATCTTCATTCTCATCTACTCTTATTATCCGTAGGTTTGGTCTTCTCATTGTGTCCTGGATTTCCTGGATGTAGCTGCATATGTAGCAGAAGATGGCCTAGTCGGCCATCACTGGGAAGAGAGGCCCCTTGGTCATGCAAACTTTATATGCCCCAGTACAGGGGAATGCCAGGGCCAAGATGTGGGAGTGGGTGGGTGGGGGAGCAGGGTGGGGGATGGCGGAGGGCATAGGGAACTTTTGGGATAGCATTTGAAATGTAAATGAAGAAAATATCTAATAAAAATTGGGAAAAAAAAAACAAAAGTAAATTTTTCCTAGAAATAAAAAAGAGGCTAAAGCAAAAGCTTTCACACACACACACACACACACACACACACACACATACACACACACACACACATATACAC
>LR752114.1:92242-107880 GCA_902729485.2 Mus minutoides | reverse complement strand
AAGGCTGTCTTGTGTATCCTACTTCATGCTTGCCAATCATGCAATAGTGTAGTCTGGTTAAAAGGACAGGTACTTTCTCTTGTCGTGCAGAAACTCAAGGAAATATTCTTTAGTTTCTCTTGGTCTAGGGAAGGTTTCATACATATTGATAGTGCTCTGAATTCCAGTGAAAATTCAGTTTCTGTGATCACTACCCTCTTTCTCTGATGCTTTTTCCTGACATCTATAGATTTATCCTTTGATGCTATAAACTGTTATATCCATCTCTCCTAATCATAAAATCTAACTTTTCTGAACCTTTCCTTCAATAGCAGGTCTGGAAAATCACCAGAGTCAACAAGCTGAAGATTACTTCATGCATTTTTCATATTGAAAGACCAGAACTTTTTCTTAACAATGTTCAATTCTCTAAAATCAAAATGTATTGACTTAACTTGGACAATATTTCAGGCAAGAACTAAAATCACTTCCTTGTTTTCCTCCATATTGGCTAGATGCAGAAGTCTCTAAACATTATCTTTAATCATGTTATTTTTCTCTTTATTAAATTAAGAAAAGTTCATTGTTTGGATTAAGATAATCCTGCATGTAAATATAGTTTAATTAGCACTATCTGTGTCTACAACTCAGAACTCTGCCTTCATTATATCTAGCAATCTCCTTCAAATCTCCTTCAAGTTTGTATGTAGCTTTAAATGTTTTTAAGAACAAAATATGTTCAATTATACAAATACTAAGTAATGTATACATGTACTTATAAAATTAGTAAGTACACTTGCGCTGTTAATTTTGCAATGATGTATACCCATTTGCATAGTTACTGTTATTTTATTATATATTGACAATTATCTAGTATGTTTTGAAGTTAACAGATTTAATTTTATAGAGTTTTTCCAACATCATTTATACAAAGCTGTCAGCTGCCAACTGTATGTTTATTTTGTATCAGAGTACATCCTAGAAGGTAAAACCTTGTATCTGTATACAAAAGTTTTAATCAGTGATAATGCTTAAATTAACACATACATAGAGACATTTAACTGCATTTATGTATATTAACATTATAAAAACCTGCATCTGGTAGTTTTTCTGAGAAAAATAATATTACATATATACTTTTCTAAAAGTAGGCAGATTATTATCACCCATTCTTGACATGGAAAGCTATATTTACATATACAAATACCATAAGCCAAGTTACATATATATGTAGCTATGTATATATATGTATATACATATATATGTATATACACTATGTATAAATATATGTATATACATCTATATTATACGTATACACATGTATACATATATATGATATATACATATGTATATATAAAGATATGTACATTTATATGATGTATATACATATGTATAAACATATATGTATCTTTAGTGACTAAATAAAAATGGAATACTTACATGTTTCTATAAGCCCAAGACCTTACATTTTGTTAGTTCATTTGTAAACTTACAACATTTAATTTCTACAAAGTATGAAGTAGAGCAAATTATAGTGCTATACTCATAGATTTGATGGTGTGTGTGTGCTTCCATGGGTAAATACATCAGATAATAAAAAATGCTATATGTAAAGTTGATGCCATAAGAGAGTATAAAGGAAATTCTACAGTGTTCTTCCTTAACAATCAGGCACTTGATTTATCTATTAGAATGTTAAACTTGATTTTGAGATGGTTTCACAAATACTAGTAATCTTTTGGTAGGAAGAAATGTACAAGTAAATCCTGTGCAGGGGAAAAATGTTCAAAGTTAGTACTGTTTGAGTAACTAAAATGATCTGGCTTCCAGTTGGTTTTAAAGAGACATAAGAGATGATTTAGGTCTAAAACTGGAGCTGCTTGAGAAACTGAGCAGAAGTAATACTGTTAGGAGTCTGGAAAATAAGCAAGATTAAGTTGTTATGTCCTTAGATAATAATAAAATGTTTTGGGAGATGTATGTATCAAGAACTGACAAGTATAAGTAGGACCACAGTGCCCATGTTAGACATACGGAAGCTAAGTTGAGGTTGAGGAAAATAATTGTGCAGTTTAATAGTATAGGTACAAATATTAGAGAACATTGAAGATGTTTTAGAGGTAAAATTGGAACTGATGCTTGGTTACACATGGTATATTAAAATAAAAGAGAGGGAATTTTACTGCAGTGTATTTTACTGCAGTTGCAAGTGTATTCAACTTGTTTTTAACTAACATTTCCAAATATGAAACCACAGAATTCTGAACATGATGATGGAGAGTGTGAGAGTCCATGGGAATCTGAATGTAAGCTGTGTCCTTAAGGTTTGTACACAAGAATTGAGGCCAGAAAAGTTACAACAGCACAGCAGGGTAAATAAAGTGTTGAAAAGCATCCCCTTAATAACTGCTTTTTCGGTAACAGTAGTGACTTGGACACTCCCAGCTTGCAGGGCTAGTCCTAGAATATTAGTACAACCAATGGAACCTGAGAACCCAGGGAACAGCAGTAAGTCATCAGTATAAATATTCCAATCCCTCTTAAACCTAGATGCACACTACTTTGCCAAAGGACAACTAGAAACAGTTTTATTCCTTTCTTCCCCATATAAACTTAAATTATGTTTACTCTGCCAAGTAGAAATCACAAGAAAGAATGTTGAAAACGTTTCTAGCAAAAATGCATGACTATTTAAATAGTAGGTTTTATTTTGTAAAAAAAAAAAAAAAAAACGCACTTAAGAGCATTCTTGGTGGGTCCAGACAACATCAACGTAAACATGCCTAAATTAATGATAGATTAATTCTCATTTGAAATAGATGGTCTGTTTTTTTCCTTCCAATTTTTTTATTAGGTATTTTCTTCATTTACATTTTAAATGCTATCCCGAAAGTCCCCTATACCCTCCCCCTCCCCGCTCCCCTACCCACCCATTCCCACTTCTTGGCCCTGGTGTTCCCCTGTACTGGGGCATATAAAGTTTGCAAGACCAAGGGGCCTCTCTTCCCAATGATGGCCCAATGTTTTTAAATTTTTCAAGTCACTTTGGTTTCTTACTGAGTTTTGTGAAGTGTTCCAGGCACAATTCAATTCTCTCTCTCTCTCTCTCTCTCTCTCTCTTTCTTTCTCTCTCTCTCTTTTTTTTTTTTTTTTTTTGGTTTTTTGGTTTTTTGAGACAGGGTTTCTCTGTGTAGCCCTGGCTGTCCTGGAACTCACTTTGTAGACCAGACTGGCCTCGAACTCAGAAATCTGCCTGCCTCTGCCTCCCAAGTGTGCGCCACCATCGCCGGGCTTCACAATTTAGTTCTTATGGTACAAGTCAGCATTGTTTCTAAAGAATTGGTTCTGATCTCAAGTGATTCCAACAAACATGCATTGAAGACACAGCAACACATATAACATAGAAGTCACTGCAAACAGCCGCGTTGCCCTGATGGTTATGTGCAGAAACAGACCCATTTTTGCTGTATTCATATGTATCTAGATGTCCCGTCAGTAATGAGCCCAGTGATGTGTATTTTCTGTCATACTTTCTGACTCTTGAGTGCAGGCTGGAAGTTGATTTCTTTTTTTTTACTGGTTAGATAGGAAGGTGTAATATTCATAGAAAAGTCATCCTTTTTCTTCTTCTTTTTTTTACTTGTTGTTACAATGGTTTCTACAATGTCTGGACATTACTGAATTCTCTCTATGAGAAAAATGACAAGAGACACTTCTGAGAAGATTCTTACCAGAGAACTGAGTGAGAAAATGCTGGTAACTGGTGTTCTAGTGGATTGCAAAGAAACAGCTCCTTGCTTAGGGTTGATGGCTGCACTTATCTGTGGTGATAAGAGGAAATATTTAGAATGTAATTAGGGATTATGCTAGTTTAATAAAGTGGTGGTTGTACATTTTTCTCTAAGATCCTCTAAGAGTTAGCTAGGTTTCCAGTACTAGGCATGGTTTTCCTCCTGTTGAGTGGGTTTTAAGTCCAATTAGAAAGCATCTTATGGATCTTTAGTCTTTTGCTCCAGTATATGTGTGTTACTTTTCTCAGGATTGTATTAGCTCCTACAGGACAAAAGGACAAAGGAAGGCAAGGTATTGAACATACTTTCTGGGACTTCATGTGTTAATCAGAAGCCCAGAACAAAGAAGTAGCAACAGTGCCCAGCGAATGTGATGCTGTATACATTAATCTGGTGCATGTGAGAGTGCATCCAGCATGCAGTAATGTGAGTTGGTTATGTTTCTTTTGTTTCAGGAAGGAAAAATAGTACATTACATCAACAGGAAAAATAGTTCTTAAATTTTAAAAATTTTATGTTATTATCAAATATTTGGATCTTTATAAAAATGTATTGAAAATTCATTTTTTTCCTTAAAAATGTTTGGAAAGTTATTTTTCCCCACATAAATTAAATGAGAAGCTAAGGACATGTCTTTTAAAAACACAGATTATTAATGGAGAAACATGAACAATATAGAGACCTCTGGAGAAAAAGACAAAGACAAACAAACAAAAAAACTACTTTACCTATACCCAGGTGTAATGTCCCTCCCCCACCAGCCTGCTCCAGGCTGAGTGCAGACCAGCCATAGGAAGCCACACAAGGTGTGGCTTTCATTGTCTTGCTAAATCACACCTGAGCTACTCTGGTGCCCTGCTGTATGTGCCTCTCTCAGGACTACTGATGGGCCAGGCAGAGACATTCCAGAGCGCCCTGGACCCTGGCTCCGCCCAGTTCACCTGCCTACAGCTGGGACATCCCACAGTACTTCAGGTTTTGTGCCAAATTCCAGGTGCCTGCGCAGAACTGACTGGGGGCGGGGCCTTCCCTCTTAAAACCAAAGAAGAACCCTAAATAAAATTAAACACTTTGAATGGAGTGATTCATCTTGGTGTCCATATTCTCCTCCTACCCTAGTCTCATTCCAGGCCCTGTCCGCCTTCCAGGCAACCCAGTCTGATTATAGGAGGACAGCAGATGGTCCAGACCCCAACACCTAGAAAAATCAGACTCCATTTAATAGGTCATGTATTGATTAGAGTGTAGTCAGGGAATTTCTTATTATATTTAACATTCTAAACCCCAAAGTTCTTTTGGCTTCGAATTCTGTACTGGTTTGATCTGCATGAGGTCCTAGTGCTGAAGGTGGGAAGTGGACACAGGCTTTCATCCTTATCCAAGATTCTGTCTCCAACCGAAATCCATAAGCAGAGGAAAAAATAGTTTTCTCCAATGGAGTCTCTTAAGGGTGTATTTAATATATCTGGCACTGTGCCCAGCAGTAGATGGCCGACACAAAATGAATGTAATGATATTTTTGTGGATTTTTCAACTTATATTGCTCTGCTTTGGCATATTTTTTCTTTTTGTTCTTTTGCTTATATATTATAGGTTCTGATTTTGTATTTTTAATCATTTGTGTGTGTGTGTGTGTGTGTGTGTGTGTGTGTGTGTGTGTGTGTGAGTTTCTAATTGTTTGGTATTTTATCTGAATGTTCCTTTCCTTTTTCTAAAGAGAGAGAGAAAGGAGTGGAGCTGGGGAGGTGGGCAGGTGAGGAGGATACAGTAAGAATTGAGACATGGGAACCAAGATCAGAATATATTGTATAAAAAAATTTCAATAAGAATATACTTTAAAAACCAAAAAGCTAGAGGTTCTGCTAAGATTACTAAATATATACAAGGGAGCTCTCAAAAGAAAAATTATTCAGTTCCAAATGTCAGTAATGCACAGTTAGGAAACTTCAACTTAACATTTCTATGGTCCTTCTTCATTTTTGATAGCTCATATCTGCAGCCCTTTTAACTTGCAGTTAGAAATAGTATCCAATAATTTTATTTCTACAGTACATTCCATTTAAAGCATATGTTTAAATGAAAACAGTTTTAAAATTTTTATTCTGTACTTGTAAAATTGGTACTTAATATAATCTATAAATGTACTTTTAAAGTTTGGCTCTGCACCACAATTTTTATACATATTGGGAAAGCTTTATCTGGCCGATTATTGGCAGAATTGACAAAAAAAATGTTTTTTTTTTCCTATCCAAATTGACAGAAAAATATTTCTATAGGAATGTGTTGGAATAATAACTTGTCATGACTAATAAGTAAAACTGAAAGTTTGAAATTCTATACCATGTCATCTATATTTCCCTTTCATAGGTATACACCTAAAAGAATCAAGGTCAGCCTTCCCCAGAGATACCTACATATCATTATTTAACATGACACGCATCACTGTGGCTGTGCTATGGAACAACTTAGAAGACCACCAATGAATGGTAAAGAATGATTATCATGTTACAGATACATAATAGAATACTACTTATATTCCATTTGTAAAATGATTTGATGGTTTAGAGAAATGGTGGAACTTATGATTGTACATTAAATGAAATTAGACTAAGAAGGTACAAATGTACTGTTTCTTTCATATTTAGAATTGCGTTTTAACGAAGAATGTGAAAATGCAGGAGATGTTTGAGAGAAGGTAGAGGACCTGGGATGTAATAGAAAGAAGAGAGGGTACTGGAGGTCAATATGATAAAACTATATTTTTTACATTTCTGAAAATATGTTGAACAACATTATTTTTCATAATTTTATACACGAATAAAAGTTACAACTTTTAAAACATGACCTTTCTTTAAACATTTCATTTTTTCCAGGTCTCACATTCATATAGAAGAGGTACTAGCATCTAAAACTTGGACTCAAGGTGAACGTTTTTGCCTTGTGGTTGCAGAATGACTGAATACACTGTTCCTCCAATGCAGGATCTCCTGATCAACAAAGGCGCCATTTGGGGTGCCCACATACCTGGTGGTTGGTGTGTAGTGGGACCTGGGAACGGGTGTGAATAATCTTTCTGTGGGTTGAGTTGTACCCAAGGATAAAGTAGGAGCTGAGCTGCAGAAAGCAGCCTCTGTGCTCTATTTTGAAAAGTTTTATTTATCTTTAGGTTAAATAACATTCTAGAATATGTAAGCAAAATCCCTGAGGCACATGGTATAGTAGTTGGAACAGATTGCACAAAAGCAAAGCCTGTACGAGGCACGTTGTGAGCCTAGTGTTCTATGAATATCCCAGGAGAGTGTACATTTCAATAAAATGTAAATGCCCCAACACTAAGCACATTTTTTCCCTGCGACATTAATGTTATCCATCTGGAAGTATAAGTATCCATTCATGTGAAGTATTGCTTCTCTGTCATAAAGGTCAGCTGGATTATTTCTGACCTTCGTTTCTTCAGTCTTTCGACACAAACTCACTGTGGACTGGCATTTTAAAAATGAAAGTGACAAAAAATTTTCATCTTTACTATCCTCCTGGGTATCTACAGAGAAAACTTATCTAAGATCACTATCTTTTGATTCATGATACAAAGTTCAGGTTATAATTGTGCACCCATTCATTTTTATGTTTATCAAATCAATAAGGAGATTGAAAACATGGAATCTCAGAAATAGACTCACTGTAAAAATCACTCAGTTGATAAAAATACTTTATTTTTCATTTGTAGGAAAATCAAGCATATACAATTCAATTTCAGAGTATGTGCAAAAATAGCAGTGACTGTGTTTTTCATTCTTAGGTCATATTCTTAGGTCATAATATTTTTGGAGTAGATTTTAAGATATTTGGAGAAATGTATCTAAATTCAACTGACCTTCTTGAATAGATCTATGCTAAATCTCATATTTGACATACTTTCTTATTGGCTATCCTTAAAACAAGTGGTTCTACATCAAGATTTTAGTCTGAGATGAATGCAAGTGTCTCAAGGAGAGAAAAATGAATGGGGGTCACTAGGGAATGACAGCAATAGAATTTCCAAGATTCCAATGAACCCATAAATTCCAATGGTCCCATCATGTTGTTAACACCTTTTGCGGGGGGGTGGGGGAGGGGGAAATCTCACGTTACATTTGGTCTTCTACTGAGTTTCTAATTTTCCTACTTGGCATATCAGGCATATTTAAAATATAATTTTCTATATCTTTTCTTCCTCTACTTCCTTTTAAGCATTTGAATGTTTAGTGCAAGATGCCCAATATGTTGTTATAGAGAAGACATGCAAGTCAAATTACACTTCAGAGAGAGTTCAGAATAACTCCAGAACTGGCTGCCTGATAAATAGGGAAAATTTCAGAAGACAGATGCATCTCCTAAACTCCTCTTCACTTTTTTAGACTTCTCTTTTCAATCAACTTCAAATTTATTCACAACCATTATTCTGTATGCATTCACATTTACTGAAGTTAAGTCAGCTCCCCCGTAAGTATTAAGGAATATTTTTTGGTAGTTGTCAGAGAGTTAAGGATAGCTATGATTTGGAGCCTCTAACCCATCTCAGCAATTATGAGCAATTATGAATTGAGTGTGTCACAGATATCAACATTTGTTAGATGTTCTCATGGAAACAAACTCTTCTGGTCATGTGGGTAAAGTACTGTACATTCTAGAACCTATTAATACTACAAATGAAGAGCTTTGAGGACAAGCAATGCATGCTTTTCTACTGTTTACTATTAACATCTAATTAAAGTAAGACCTGAAGTATTGGTTTACTTAAGGTCATTACATATGCCCATGTAACAACCATTGCCAATAATTATAGGAACTTTTATTCAATCAATACTTTACAAAAACAAAACAAAACAAAACAATCTGGAACATTTTCTAACCAATTATTCATCTATAGGACATTACTCATTTCTTTTACTACTATTTTACTTTCCTCATAAATCTGACAAAACAAAGAAACAAAACCAGGCAAACAAACAAAAATATAAACAGACTTCATAAGAGGAAAAAAATAATTGCTTTGTTCATGGTTTCAGAGGGTTCAATCTACCAAAGAAGTCAGACATAGTAGAAGAAAGCAAAGGAGATGTGACTCTCGGTTGTTTTTTCCCTCCATCTGCCCAGTTATGTCCAGGCACACAGCTGTATATAATACTGTGTACATGCAGGGTCATCTCACCTTCCTTCCTCAGTTAATCCTCTCTTGAAGTGCCCACACAGACTCAGACATATGCCTTCACCATCTCCTCAGTTACACAAAGTCTAACCACATTGAGAATGAAGATTGAGCATAACACTCTACTCCTTGTCAACTTGAAACCTGAGTATATTACTTCAATATCAAGCCCCATTGACTCCCAAAAGGCTCATGATCATCTCCCAATGCACATAATCATCATCCTCTCTTCATGAGTCCTTGTAATATTGATAGTTCTAACATAGTTCCAAGAAGGGAATTCAGTTTATTTCTGGGACTCAATGCAAACTCTTCTTAGCAGTGAGCCCACATACGAATACTTTTAAAAAATTAAATACATCCAAGAAACAATGACAATATGTAGACTTTTATTATAAAACAGGATGATGAAGGCATAGAAAGAAAGGATGGGATCAAAGCAAGACTGAAACTGACTGGGCACATGTTAAATCCTGTGGGTCTATTCCTGGCCACTAGGGAATACGCTGGCTGTCAGGACCCTCAGTGCTGGGCATCACTGTCCCTCGAATTTCGCTATGAGTAGTTTCTTTTATATTAGCCATAGTTTTGATCAGGCTATATTTCATTTCATGTTTCTGATATTTCTAATATCCTGAGATATCCACAACAATCGAATTTTTACCCGAAATACTTTTGTCTTTTAATGGGGTGCCAACCGATTATCGAAGTTAGCTATGTATTACGTGTTAGCACGATATGTCCTTTGGAATCTTGCTGTAACCCCTGTCAGTCTTCTATATTATGTTCCTACAAAATAGCTTCATATTGAGAAGGTCAAAAAAGGCCATGGCCTGCTTTCAACTTGAGCAATATCATAATAACCTTGGACCATAGCTGCTGCATCCTCTAAGGGCTTTGTTATTTACTCCTTTGTGTGTATAGGGCACTCTGTCCTATCTTTTCTCAAAGCATAGTCTTTAAAACAAGATTATACTTTACACTCTGGGTCCTGAAAATTGAGTGGTCTGTCAAACATCCTCGTGAATCAGTGTAACATATTTGACATGTCTTTGCTGATGCTAATCTTTTTAATAAGCATACTTTCCTTGCCTATAACTTCACACTTACTCCTTTTCTGGAATCTCTATATGTGGATGGGTCCATCATTGGATTACTCATAACTGTGCTCATAAGGGAAATGGGACTGGACACTAAATAATCTCTTATCTTGAAAATCATTTGTTTAACAAGTAAAAATTACTGCTTTTATTAGCATGTTACTTAAATTTTTTTGCCATAGATTGTAACAAACTATGAACTGTTATAAAGTGGGACACGTGCTTACATAAACATCATGGATCAGACATGAGATGGGGTAGAACTCTGAAAACAATGAAAATAATCATTCTCCCCTGTTATCTATTTTGTCTAAAACATCAGTTATACGTAACTATGTTATTAAATAGTCACTTTCCAATTACCAAAGTAGTCTTTCCTTTTTCATATTCTTGTAGAAATTTTTATCACAAAATATACTCTTTCTTAACATACAGGTTGTTTTCTGCAGAGATTATTATTTATAGTTACTATATTTTTCATACCTTGCTTTATCTTCTATCACAGAGCATCAAATACATATAATTCCCATGATGGATGAATGTGTTGACATATACATGGATGGATGAATGCATAAATGAATTATGGAGAGGTAAAACATACATATATTGCTTGAAGATGCTATACTCCAAGGTTAATTTTTAAATATTCATGATATTATCTGGTTGTTGAAAATTGACTGTTTTTCAGCCTCTGGTTATTAGAAATAAGGCTGCTATGAACATAGTGGAGCATGTGTCTTTGTTATATATTGGAGCATCTTATGTGCACAGGAGTGATATAGCTGGATCCTTAAGTAGTACTATACCCAATTTTCTGAGGAACCGCTAGACTGATTTCCACAGTGGTTGTACCAGTTTGCACTCCCACCAATAATGGAGAAGTGTTCCTCTTTCTCAACATCCTTGGCAGCATCTGCTGTCACCTGAGTTTTTGATCTTAGCCATTGTGAAGGGTGTGAGGGGGAATTTCAGGGTTGTTTTGATTTGCATTTGGGTTCCCAATGGAGGAGTTAGAGAAAGAGCAGAATGAGCTGAAAGGGTTTACAACCCCATAGGAAAAACAACAATATCAACCAGCCAGATCTCCCCCCCCCCAAAGCTCCTAGGAACTAAGCCACCAACCAAAAAGTACACTTGGAGGTTCCCATGTCTCCAGCTGCATCTGTAGCAGAGGATGGCCTTGTCAGACATCAATGGGAGGAGAGGTCCTCCTTTGTCTTCTGAAGTCTTGATGTCCCAGTGTAAAGGAATGCCAGAGTGTGGAGGTAGAAGTAGGGAGGGGAACGCCCTCACAGAAGCAGGAGGAGGGAGATGGGATAGGAAGTCTCTGGGGGTTGGAGGGACCAGGAAAGAGGATAACATTTGAAATGTAAATAAAGAAAATATCCAAGAAAAGAAAAAATGGACTGTTTTCATTGATAATATTTGAACCATGAATGTTCCTCCTCATAACACTGAACTGAGATGAATGACAAAGAAGTTGCAATACATTGACAACATTCTTTCAAAATACTACTCAATGTTTACCATGAGAAGTCTCCTAACTTCCATGTGCTTTGAGTTTAAGTCAGATTCATTAATATATGATACAGGGGGTTAGTAATGTCAGTGAAGCAGCTAGAATTTTTTTTAAGACTTATTTTGATTTTTATGTGCATTGATGTTTTGGGTGCCATTATCTCTGGAACTGGAGTAACATACAGTTGTTAGCTGCTATGTGTGTTCTGGGAATTGATTCCAGGTCCTCTAGAAGAGATTCTTTTTTTTTTTTTCTTGTATACAACAAATTGCTTTTATAAAAATGAAAACATTTCTTATGTAGGAATAAAGTATCCAAACATCTTCAATATTCTCTTTTAAAAGTTATCTTCATTTACCAGAATTTGAAAACACTGGAACAAAAATTGGCACAATTACATCATCATGACAAAATTTAAAAATAAAATTAAGTACTAATCTGATTTTCACTTTTACACATATGAAATATGAATGATTAAAAATCACATTGGAGAATGGTGAGATAACAATATAGGAGATAGCATAAAATAAAAATAAAGTATCAGTACTTTCCATGGAAGTGAGCATGAAACTACCAATACTGACATAGAATTTGAAAATCATCATAAATAAAACAGAGCCATGACTGGACTGGAGAGATGACCAAGCAAATAAAAGGATTCATTCTTACATAGGACCCAGCAAAACCCAAGTCAAGATTCACACTGTCTGAAATGAGAGGAAGGCAGATAAAATGGGATATTACTGTATTTTTTTATTAGATATTTTCTTCATTTACATTTGAAATACTATCCTGAAAGTACCCTATACCCTCCCCCTGCCCTGCTCTCCAACCCACCCAATCCTGCTTCCTGGCCCTGGCATTCCCCTGTACTGGGGCATATAATCTTTGCAAGGCCAAGGGCCTCTCCTCCCATTGGTGTCCTACTAGGCCATCCTCTGCTACATATGCAACTAGAGACACAAGCTTTGGGAGGTATTGGTTAGTTCATATTGTTGTTCCTCCTATAGGGTTGCAGATACCTTTAGATTGAAAGGAAAAATTCTTAAAAACAATGGTTGAGATACCAATGCCACATTTTCATGATTTCACTTTACTAAGTGACAGATAAAGGCTTTGTCTGTGTAGAAAAACCCATTTCCTAATATACTGGCAAAATATGAACAAACAAACAAATGAACAAATAAAAAAAACAACTAGTACAATCAGTATAAATTATATTTGCTTCATGATATATCAGAAAACAGTAAAATTGAACTACTTGTTATAAGTTAGCAATTAAATGATTTTAACTAAGCATAATTAAAATTAAATTATTTTTAATTTCTCATCTAGGACAAGTACATCTCTAAATTAGAAAGAAAATTTTTAATAGCTTAATTAGGGTTCTATAATTATAGTTTGGTGTATTAAAAGACTGTGGTTTAGAAAATCATCACAGTAGTTATGGTTTTAAATATTTTTATAAAAATGCCTTTATATAGGGAATTCTACTCCTGTCTCACTGTCACTCTTGGAAACACTTCTAGCTATATTATTCTCCTCTGACCAATCTTTTAATTTCATGACATTTTCCTTCTGGCTTAGTTTCCTTTGAGCTATTTTCATCTCAGAAACTGATTCTATTAAAGCCACAAATCAAACTATATCACGTTTGCGGAAAACCTTCCAGTGGCTTTCTATCTTGTTCAGCCCTAAAGTCTAACAGAGGGAGACAAATAGAGAAGCAGCATTGTATAGCAATAAGTGATGGCCTTTCACTACTAGCATCCTCCAAGGATGTGAGCAAACCTCACCTTCTTTTGTGAAAACAGACTGTATTTTCTTTCTTTATAAACATCCTTGAGAAAATGTTCAGAACAGATGCATTCAATGCTTTGATTTTAAACCTTTTAGTTAGGAAATAGTAGCTCTGACATCTTCACACACTTATCATTCTCCTTGGTTCATATTCATCTTCTCATTTTTATTTCTTGTTTTCCTCCTGCTCCATTTCCCCTTTCTCTCCCTATTAGCAATCTTCTGCTTTCCTATCATATGTAGGTAATTAAATTTCAATTCCACATAAAATAGAAAACATTTTATGCCTAACTTCCCTCTACTGTGTTTTTTAGTCTCTTCAAAGCACTAAGTATTTCTTACTGCAAAATATGTAGAAATATGGTATCTATTCATTTGGTTTTCTTACCATTTTCTTCCTCGATTGTATCTTATATTATTTGAAATTTCCTTTACCTGTACTAGTTGACCTGTACTAGTTGACCAAATGGAAAATGGAGGTTTTCTCTTCCCTAAAGATTACAAAAGATACAAGCTGGCAAATATAATTTCAAAGGGAAGAGCATAGTGCAGACTTGTCCATCTAACAATCCCACCTTTTTCTGCTTAATATATTGACAGGTTCATGGTTATAGAGACTAAAACTCCAAGGTCTGTAGTAAGCAAGCTTAGCCACAGGTTGAAATCCAAGGCAATACAACTACAAGAGGAAGTTCAGATTGGGTCTGAAAGGAGAATAATGTTGCTTTTCAAATTAGTGTATTTAGAGAAAGAATTATTCTCATGTTCTTCTTAGGCCTCCAGTGAACTGGATGAAGTCCATTCACACTGAGAAGGCAACACTCTGCCTATTGATTTACTGATTCAGATGTTAATTTTACGCAGAGAAACTTTTGGAGTAACATCCAGAAAACAATGTTCAATGTGAGTTTTGTTACTCTATTACCACTCATCACGTGTGCTGCAATTCAACCAATCATGAACGGAAGTCATTAAGTATGTAATATTATTTTAAGGGCTCAGATGGTTGTTCAGATAGTTGTATTCAGACTCATCTTTCACACACACACACACACACACACACACACACACACAGGATTATCAAAGGTTGCAGACAGAATATTTGTTCTTCACTGATAGGTGATGTGTAGAGGAATTTTCATCTAGCAACATGGCTGCTCCAGCAAGGGATCGGATCCAAAGACCTTCTAGGTTAGTGTGATCCAGGTGGGATGCAGACATGCTCTTGGTACAAACCTTTAAACCCAAGCAGCAGAGGTAAAGTTATTAGCAATGTTAGAAAGTGAATATAATTAGGAGGCAGACAAGATGATGAATCAGAAGATTTGACAGAATGCGTCAGTGATCGGATAAGACCAACTCTCAGAAGATTTGACAGAATGTGTCAGTGATCGAATAAGACCAACTCTCAGAAGATTTGACAGAATGCGGCAGTGATCGGATAAGACCAACTCTCAGAAGAACAGGACAGGAAATAGAGACTACTTAAGAACAGCACAGGGAGATAGGAAGGAGAGTTTTACCAAAAAGATTTCTCCCTGAATAATTTCACAGAGACAGATTACAGAGAGAACAAGACAGAGAATGAGAAGGAGCAAGAAGATAAGAAAGTATTGCCAGAGTTGGTTTGAGGCTAAGCAGAGAAATTCAGTAAGAGGCTGAGAGAAAGCCAGATTGACAAAGTCAGCTTGGGGATGAGTTTGGGTCAGAACAGCTGAGTTGAACCAACCAGTGAGAGTTTAGAAAGATCTAGAAATGGTAAGTTTATTTCTCAGTAAGCCTCTAAGATGACAATTACATCTGGTGAATAAAAGATACTTTTAAACTTATGTCTGTCAACGTTGTTATTTAAAAGCTCATGATTAAAGTAAATAAAAATAATGAATTCATAAATAGAAAGAAGACATCTATTTTTAATGTAAAGATAATGATGAAGAGGCTATTTTTAAGTGATTTCAGAGTTTATTGCTTACAAAGTTGACATACTGATAGAAATCAGAGCATTGTACACTGAAAATTAAAATCTTTGAGCTACAGTTACCACAGATCAAAGGCATGGGTAATTTTTTTTTTTTTTTTTCCCTCTTTATTAGATATTTTCTTCATTTACATTTCACATGTTATCCAGAAATTTTCCCTTACCCTCCCGCATCCCCGCCCTGCTCCCCTACCCACCCCCTCCCACGTAATGGCCCTGGCGTTCCCCTGTACTGGGGCATATAGAGTCTGTATGACCAAGGGGCCTCTCCTCCCAACGATGG